>JAVKPL010012428.1:0-61227 GCA_032173675.1 Gastrolobium villosum | reverse complement strand
TATAATTTTTATCTCAAATATTGATTTGTCTGTGTTATTTGATTCGGGGGCGACACGTTCGTTTGTGGCTGAATATGTTGCAAAAGGATTGGGATTGAAAGTGTCACGGATGTTTCCCCCTATGCGTATTACGACTGCTACGGGAGAGGTTAGTGATTCCTCCTTTGTTTGTAAAGAAGTTGGATTTACCTATGAAGGTAGGGGTTACACTATTGATTTAATTATCTTGCCCTTGGCCTTTGTTAATTTGATATTGGGCATGGATTGGCTATCTCAAAAATGCGCAATGATTGTTGTTGCGGGAGGAGGTTGATACTTGCACACAAGAGACCCTCGGTGGGTCCGTCTCCTTTTCTGTCTATGTGTCAAGTTGTTAAAGCCTTGAAGGCTGGGGATCAGGGTTATATTTTCTTGGGTGGATTAGTGGGTGGTAAGGAGATTGAGATTTCTACGATTCCGGTGGTTAATGAGTTTGCGGATGTATTCCCTGATGAGATACCGGAATTTCCACCTGAGAGAGAGATTGAGTTCTCGATTGAGTTGTTGCCTGGTGTGGGGCCTATTTCCTTGGCTCCATACCGGATGTCGCCATTAAAGTTGGCAGAGTTGAAGAAACATATAGAGGAGTTGTCTGCAAAGGATTTCATCAGACCTAGTGTGTCTCCGTGGGGAGCACCAGTAATATTGGTGAAAAAGAAGGATGGAACCATGAGATTGTGTACTGACTATCGGCAATTAAATAAAGTGACGGTCAAGAACAGGTACACATTGTCGCGTATTGATGACTTTTTGGATCAGTTGAGGGGTGCCTGTGTGTTTTCAAAGGTTGATCTCCGGTCCGGATACCATCAAATTCGGATTAAACCGGAGGATGTGCCTAAGATGGCATTTCGTTCTAGATATGGACACTACGAGTATCAAGTTATTCCTTTTGGGCTTACTAATGCCCCGGCGGTGTTCATGGACTATATGAATCGTATTTTCAAGCCGTATATGGATCAGTTCGTTATTGTATTCATCGATGATATCTTGATTTATTCTAAGAGCAAGGAGGAGCATACGGAGAATTTGAGGACTGTGTTGCAGGTACTAAAGGATAAAAAGTTGTATGCGAAGCCATCAAAGTGTGAATTTTGGTTATCTGAGGTGCAATTTTTAGGCCATGTTATTTCTGAAAGAGGTGTTGTTGTGGATCCGAATAAGATTGAGGTTGTTATGGACTGGGAACGACCGAAAACTGTTACAGAGATTCGAAGCTTTCTGGGTCTCGCTGGGTATTATCGATGATTTATTGAGGGGTTTTCCACAATGGTGCTACCATTGACCTGATTAACACGAAAAGATACTCCTTTGTGTGGACTCAGGAATGTGAAAAATGTTTTTTGAAACTTAAAGAGAAGTTGACTACGGCTCCAGTGTTGACACTCCCCGATCCGGAAGGTGAATTTGAATTATACTGTGATGCGTCCAAGAGAGGTTTGGGGTGTGTACTAATGCAAGATAAAAGAGTGGTTGCTTACGCTTCAAGACAGTTAAAGCCGCATGAAGAGAATTATCCGACGCACAATTTGGAGCTTGCTGCAATAGTGTTTGTCTTAAAAATCTGGAGGCATTTTTTGTATGGGATGAAATTTGCTGTGTTCAGTGATCACAAGAGCCTAAAGTATTTATTTGATCAGAAAGAATTGAATATGAGACAGCGAAGATGGGTTGAATTTTTAAAGGATTATGACTTTGAGTTGAAATACCATCCGGGTAAAGCTAATGTGGTAACAGATGCATTGAGTAGAAAGTCTGTAAGTGTGTCCCAGTTAATGCTGTGGGATTATGATTTAATAGAACAGTTCCGTGACTTGAAGTTGGTAGATGTTTTTATAGGAAGTGTTGAAGAATTCAGAGGTTTACAGGTTGAGAATGAATTGCATGAGAGGATTAGAGAGAAATAAATTCTAAATGATAGTAGCAAGTATCTGAAAGGACAGAATGGTATAGCATTAAATGAACAAGGATTGTTAACGTACCAGGGCAGGATAGTTGTGCCTAAAGAATTAGCCGAGGAAGTAATGACTGAGGCCCATAAGGGTCAGTATGTTGTACACCCGGGTGCCACAAAAATGTATTAAGACTTGAAAACTAAGTTCTGGTGGCCTGGGATGAAAAAGGATGTAGCCGAGTATGTATCAAGGTGTTTGATTTGTCAGAAAGTTAAGATAGAACATCAGAAACCTGCAGGGTTACTTCAGCCGTTGGATATACCAGAGTGGAAGTGGGAGAGCATCTTGATGGATTTTGTTGTTGGTTTGCCTCGGACTCAGGCCGGTCACGATTCAATTTGGGTAATAGTGGACAGGCTCACGAAGTCTGCACATTTTCTGCCAGTGCGAGTGGACTTCTCTACGGAGAAATTAGCAAAGTTATATGTGAAGGAGATTGTAAGACTCCACGGAGTACCGGTTAGCATTGTTAGTGATCGGGATCCAAAATTTACTTCTCATTTTTGGGGAGCCTTATAGCAGGCTTTTGGCACTCAGCTTCGGCTGAGCACTGCGTATCACCCGCAGACTGATGGTCAGACTGAGAGGACCATACAGACATTAGAGGATATGTTGAGAGCTTGCTCACTTGAGCAGGGTACTGCTTGGGATAGATATTTATCACTGGTGGAATTTTCGTATAATAATAATTTTCACTCCAGTTTGGGTATGGCACCATATGAGGCATTGAATGGGCGGAGATGTCGCACTCCTACTTGTTGGACAGAGGTTGGTGACAAAGAGAGATTTGGGCCGGATTTTGTGCAAGAAACTACAGCACAGATAGAAATGATCAGAGAAAAGCTTAAACAGGCACAGAATCGGCAGAAAAGTTATTATGATAATAGACACAGACCGCTGGAATTTGAAGAAGGTGATCATGTATTTGTACGGTTATCTCCAGTTACTGGTGTTGGGCGTGCACTGGGCGTGAGGAAGCTGAGTCCCCGTTTTATTGGGCCGTATCAAGTAATGAAAAGAGTTGGACCAGTGGCCTATCAGCTTGCCTTTCCCCCACAGTTGTCAAATCTGCACGATGTTTTTCATGTATCACAGCTGCGGTGTTATATTCCGGATGAATCACATGTGGTGATACCGGACGAGATTGAAATTAAAAAGAACTTAAAGATGCCTATAGTTCCTATTGAGGTCTTAGACCGCAGTGAAAAGAAGCTCAAAAGCAAAGTGATACCGATGTTAAAGATTCAGTGGGAAGGACGTATACCTGAGGAAGCTACTTGGGAGCGGGAGAAGGAGATTCTCCGACTATATCCTGAGTTAGTGGACAGGTATGGATTAATTTTGCGGACAAAATTCTAAAAGGTGGGGTGATTATAACACCTCATAATTCTAAATTAAATAATTAAAGTGTTAAGTGAGAAATTAAGTGATGGATTAGTGAAAATCCCAAAGATTAGGCCAAAATACAAAGAAAAGGCAAAACGGTAATTAGCCAACACGCCACCCTAGGAAGATAAAAATTGAGCAGAAGGTCTCATATGATAAAAATAAGCCTGAAAATGGATTCAGAACGAAAAATTGAGTGGATAGGCAAGTTTCAAAAAAATCAGTGAATAATGTTTTTCGCGGGTAATAATACCGCAGTCAGGTTGCACCGTAAAATGTGCCAGTGGAATTTTGAGCTCTAGGTTTCAAATATTAATTTTAAGTGGTCCGTAGAAATAGGAAATATGATTTATGATAATATTTGAGGGATTCAAGTCAATTTGTGGAAGCCTGTCAACGGAGCGCGCTGTAGCTTAAAGCAGTGTTTTTCCGAACAACCGGAAAGCTCCAAATTTATCCGAGGGAGTAAAATTAAAGGATTTTGTTAAGATAAGAAAATTATAATTTCTAAATATGTTTTAAATTGTGGATTTTAGTGATGATCGTAGGGAAATTCGGATGAATTTTAAATCGCGTGGGACCCGGTCCCACTTAAAGTCAAATAAACACTTTAAATTACTATTCATTATCCCTATCCTTCCTTATTTCCTCTCCTCACAGCCGTGACAACCCCTTCCCCCTCATTGGTGCGCCATTTCTTCCTCTCCCTAGACCAAGCTATAATCAACCAAATTTCACAAAGTTTGTGTTGAATCTTGATGGAAAACACCTTCTGAACCCATTGGTACCACTATTGAGCCTTGAAACTGAGTATTTGGGGAGATCTGCACCAAAATCAGATCCGAAAATTTGGGAGAAAGTGAGTTCATGAAGCTTTTTCATGCTCCAATGGTGGAGTATACTTAGGTGGAGCCATATACCGTGCAATTGGGTAAGTTATTTCAACATTTCATTGGTTGATTCTTGAGTTTTGATTATTGACCCTAAAGAGGGATTTTGTGATATGTGGTGTTAGAGAGCTCAAATGGAAAATGTCTATTAGATGATAATGTCTTAGAGTGATGTATTAATGCTAGAAATGCAATGAAAATCCTAGGCGAAAAAAAGTGAATTTTAACTTAGAAAAAAATTAGTGCATGAAATGGGTTTTTGAGTTTTGAGTTAATGTGTGGTATAGTGAATTATAGTGTGATTATATGATGATATGAAGTGATTATGTGAGTTGTGGGCCATAGGAATTTACACATGATATGTTGAAATTCATGAGTGGTTTAAATTTCTAAGTGTGTGGAATTGTCCTCTGTGTAGGCGTTCCCTGTGAATCAAGCTGTAAGTGGAGTTCTGCGGAGCTCAGTGGAAAGAAAAAGAAAGGTAACCTCTTGGTACTGGGGCTTGTTCCCCTCTTGTGTTCCACCTTGCTAGTTGATGGCAATGGTAGGAAGTGTGTTGAGTAGTGTAGAACAGCATGAGCATGCATATGCATTATCACAGTGGGTACTTATGTACCAGATCTCTGGCCAGTAGATATTTTTAGCCTTCGGGCAAGTTTTTCCGGATTTCCACTGGATAGGTCTCCTAGAGGGAGTTCCAGTTGACCCAGGGTCGTGGTGTGTCATCCGCATAGGAGCACACTAGGTAGTCTCGGGTGTATATGGTTGGAAGGGGTACCTTGGTGGGTTGTTCTATGAACACGCCAGGGGTAGTACCCATAGGCGTATAACCGAGGACATGGCGTGGTATTGGTAGCTACCATCCCGCATGTCGTAGTTGTTTCCGATATATTCCTCCTTTCTCTAAGTCCCTTGCTTTATCCTGTTTTATAACAGTGGTGTTGTTTTTATGCTATTGATATACATCGAAGTGAACCTTTGGGTGGAGTTTTCTCCAGAACCTCTTGGTTACTGAGATATATCCGTATATCTCACCCCGTCTCGGGGCATTTATTTCAGGATGTACCAGTGGACACGGAGAAGCGGACAAGAAGCCCGCATGATGATGAGTGGAGCAGTGGTGCATAGTTTGCTTTTTGGTGGCCATTTGGCCTAGGCTAGACTTAGAGCATGAACATGTATATGTATGTAGGAGGAGTCCATTAGCATTATGTTCATGTTATTTTGGCTAAGTTTAGCTATCATGTCATTTTAGTTTATGGATTTATTTGGCAAGTGAAGTTGTAATATGGAAATATTTGTAGTTTAAAGTTAAAGTTGTAAATGTAATTGTAATCCAATGTTGTAAATGTACCATGGATGTATGCATTGTGATGGAAGGGCTTTAGGACTATTTTAGGTTTATGATTATCCGTATGATGAATTATGCATGAAATTGAAAGTTAGTGATTGAAACTATAAAGGATTTAGAAGTAAACTGCTTATGTTTTAAGTGTATATTGGATTGGGTTGTAAGTGCCCCAAGGCGTTGTTGGTCCTTGTGTGTGCCACCCATTGGACTTTGCTGGATTTCAGGTGTATTAGTAGTGTTAAACAGCTTATGCAAATTTGGGTATTTTAGGAAATACAAAGGAAACTCTGGCGAATTTTCTGTAGAATTGACAGTTTTTTGGTGAACTTTGGGAGAGCGTATCTCTCTCCATAGTGGTCCGATTGGGACGTTCCATACGCCATTTTGAAGCTTAAGATGTCCCCTACGTTTTTTCAAAATCCTAGGATCATTGGTGGTTTGCGCAGCCCATGGTGGCTGAAGGCATGTTCTGCCCTATTCTGTCCTGTTTCAGTGGGCAGTTCTCGGGCAGTTTAGGAAAATTAATTCCCGCTTCGTTACTTGGTCAAATTAAGTATACGATATATCAAATCGAAGTTTGAGGTGTCTAGTTTATGGTGTAAAAGTTTGAGAGACAGTGGCTGGGCGGTTAGGTGCAGTTTATTCCGTGAAGATTGGAGTTTTTAGGCTATTTTGGAGTTGGTAGGCAATGTTGTTTGTCCAACTTCAAACGGCGATAACCGGAGCTCACGAGCTCGGAATCGAGTGTGTGATAGCTTGTTAGAAAGTTAAGTGAATAAGGAAAAAAGATAACTTGGAGTTTAAGTTTGGATTTTTATTTTGTGTTCGTAGAAAAACAAATTAGCAAATCCGGTTAAGTGGTAAAAACATAAAAAGTGAGGAATTGGCTAAGTGAGTTTATGGGAACCCCTTAGTATCTTGTATGTGATAAAATAAAGTGTATAAATAGTTAAGAAAGTCTTCCGCTAGTGTTTCAGTTACGATCACAGCTTTTTATTATTACGCTTTTTATACTTTTACTGTTCGCGTAATAATCGGAAAAAGTTTATTCTCATTTTTTTAAATGAATTACTGTGATTGTATCTGCGCTTAATATCATAATTAATGTAAACAATACCGGTGTACAACGGGCTGTTACACGAGGATTTTCTGATTACCAAGTACCTTACCACTTGAGCCAACCCACGTTGGTTCTCATGTCATGTCATTTTTTGTGGGGTTAATTCTTACATAAACGCAATTTTACGGTTATATCATTATATAGACATTAGAAGTTACAACTAGAGATGGAATGCACAAGCATAATTTGTTTAACTTTTTTTAAAAAGAAATAATAATTATTTAGAATTATTTAATTTAAAAAAAAAATAATCAGCTAAATATATTAATAAGGGATTTTTTATTTATTTTAGTTGATTAAATAATGAGGTAATTAATTAAGTCTAATCAGTATTTAAATTATCATGATTGATTTAATTTATTAACTTGATATTTAACATATTAATTAATTGTATTCTTTGTGTTTATGAGAACAGATTTGAATTCTAATTTAGCAAAATTTTTAAAAAAATTATATTCTATTTATCTTAATTGATTATAATAATATAAATAAAAAAGTCTAAGTAAAGGTATTTGAATTATTATTATTATTAATTCAAATTTTTATATTTAAAGAAATTTTTTAATTAATTAGCATATTGATATTATTTAAGCTATTTTTTATATTTTATTTATCTGAATTGATTATGATAATTGTGACACCCTCCCCTGCATGCATCCAAGGGAGAAGACTGCTAAACTTATTAGAGTCCTGTTCTTAATATATTCAATTCTGAAATACAGTTGTATGTAACAATTAACATGTTGACTTGAAATTGAATTTCACAGTGTAAACAGCAAACAATTACATGGAAAGCTTTCGGTGCTGAAAATTTACGTTTTCCAGAAAAAGTGTCTGTCTTGTAAAATCATATAAAGTCGAGTTCAACAGTTTTCAAACTTTTTCTTTGACACGAAGAAAGTAGACACCTGGGGCTTCATGTGCATATAAAATATAGCTCATTCGGAGTTCTGTAGCCCCGGAAATAGAACTCGCAAGATGGATGACAAAATAATAAAACAAATCCGAATTTGAAAAATAGGCAGAATTGGTTTGGCAACTCAAGTATCATAATACATAAACTTATGCAGAACAAAATACCAAAATTACAGCAAATAATTCATATCTCCAAGTATTGCTAGTCTTCCAAATCATTACATTAAAATAACAAATACAGCACTTCAAACAGCCACAAATCAGCATACGCATAATAGCCAAATCAACCAGAATATGTCATCTAATTATGCTATCAAATGCTTCTTCGTCCTCCTGCAATTTTATAAAAGTTGAGCCCCAAAAAAAGGTGAGAAAAATCCCAGTTATAATAGCCCAAAATAATTAATTAGCAAAATACATGTGATTAGATAATTAAGCATGTATTAGTGAGTAAAAATAAGTAAATTCCCTTATAAAATTAATTGGGGTCACTTTTGAGGTAAAAAGTGTACTCAGTGAAAATTAAGGGGTACAAATGGGTGTAGACAAAAGTGTCCGAAATATAAAAATGGAAGTAGAAATATTCCTAGAAAAATATTCCAGACTGTTGGGTAAAGTTTGGTAATTTATGGAATTGAATAGATAGATGAACTAATACCCACTTAACCTGTGTTAGTGGGAAGTCACTTAAAGGAACCATTTCCCTCCCCAGCCCGTGCGCAGAAGAAAAAGGAAGGGGAAAGAAGAAAGGAAAAAAAAGAGAAAGAGAAGAGAAAGGGGAAAGGGGGAAAACCCTAGGGGTGATCAAACCTTAACGGTTTTGAGTGATTCCAAAGCCTAAACCACTCCAAATCTCCCCCTCTTTCACAATCCTAGCTTGGGTCTTGGTGGGGAGTAGTGTGTTGTGAGATTCCTCCTCCCAAAGTTGCGACCCATTGGAGGAATTGTGAGATTTGTTGGTTTCTACCTCCATGGAAGCTTGAGGAGTAACCAATCCTTAGTTGTGCAACCATTGGTGGTAAGATTCTACTCCTTGAACTCTATTTTCATGAGAAATGCATGATTGGGGGAGATGATGAATAGTGTTTAGGGTTTATGGTTATGTGAGTAAATGGGCTATGTTCTAGGAAGATTGAGGCCTAGAGTATGTTGAGAAAAATGCTAGGAATGACATTTAATCGGTGAAAATAAGTTTATATAGTCATATGATTTTGTTTGGAAAATTAAAAAATTATGCATTTGACTATGGTTTGGCTTGTTTTGGTAATCAATGGTTTGGTTTGGTTGATTGTTGATATTGTCCATGTGATGCTTAGGATTGAGGCATTTGGACCAACAGTGAGTAACCAACCATTGGAGCAAGCTATGGAGCTCGGTTAGCTCCGTGGGATTGATAATTATGTTGTAAAGATTGGTGAGGAACAAAGGTTAAGTTGGAAGCATTGAGGTAAGCCTTCGGACCTTGGGTGTAATTCCCTTTATTGTTCCATCAAGCCCTGAACGGGTAATGGTGTGTTGTTGTATATAAATGCAATGAAATATTGTAATGCTTTGTTATACGTATTTGCATGCTTTGGTGTGACATAGGATGGTGTTTCCCTATGTTGGTATGTTGCATGACGATGCGTAAATCATACTTGGTAGTTTAGCTGGCCAGTAGGACTATTTGCATCTGAGTATCCTTATGACAGCTCGAGAGCTCGAGGGATTTCTCCTGGAGATGTTGTGTACACTTGCATGAATATGTATTTGCTGCATTATTATTGTCATTGCTATTACACTGTTATTGAACTATGGGGTGGAGAGATGCTCCAAGGACCCCTGGTTTACTGGATATATTTGTATATCTCACCCCGTGTTGTTGGGGACCCCCTTTCAGGAAAGGATGCTGCAGGAGCCTCTGATGGCAAGTGGCCATATTTGAAGTAGTTGATACATGAAGAGTTTCATCATTGTGATTAAGCATGCCATTTTGTAGTTCCTATGTATAGGATTGTAAATGAAAGACAATTGTCATATGCATGCTATGTGCTAATTGGTTGGACTTGGCCTATGCTCATGCTTTTGGTATCTCTTTTGTTGATGGGAGCCAAGGAGTGATCATAGTGTTTGTAGCTAAGTCCCATGATTTGTAATTGGAATTTGTAAACATGATGTAATGTTGTAATTATTGGGTATTTGCATATATGATGAAATGATATGCATGCTTCTCTTATGTATGAGTAGCTAGAGAGACTAGAATTCATGCATTTAAAGGATTATATGATGTAAATTAGGTGAAAGAAGACCTTTAGGTTGGAAAACCAATTTAAAACAAAGGGACCCTGCCTTGTTGTCCAATTTTCGTATCCTATACGATAGATTTGGACCCTTGTGTCTTGATGGAATTTGTAGATATGTTTCTTAGCTTTCCATAGAGACCAAGATTGTGTAATTTGGATAAGTATAACTAAAGTTATGGTTAAAATACCACAGGAAGGTCAAATTGCCCTGTTTTGGGTACACAGCCCTGTTGTCTGGCGCTATGGGCGCCAGACTGGCGCTAGGAGCGCCAACGGCCAAAATAAGGCAGTGGCGATGGCGCTGAGGGCGCCACTGTGGCGCTGTCAGCGCGGGGGATCTGCCGATTCAGCACCTGTCGCTTAGAAATCTCATAACTTGGGCTACGGTGCTCCGATTTGAGCGCGGTTTGAACCCACGCGTAACTAATGGAAAATCCTATAATATAATGGGAAAATGGAGACCATAATAAATGAAATGAAAGTATGGTATTAAGCTTTAAGTATGTTATTCCGCAATTTATTATGGTTATGGTCACGCAATTGGGTAATTTTAATTCGGCTTGCTTTAAAAAGAAAAATTTAACCGGATTTAATTGCACCAATGTGATTGTAACTGCGCTTAATATCATAAGTCAATGTTAACAAACCGGTTCTAGAACGGGGTGTTACACCAGTAGTGTGGCAGAGAAACCAATAATGCAACAGTATTAGTCTAATTACAGAATTTCTAAAACAGTTGCATCATCAAGTAATTTCTGAACATATACTAAAATGTAATCAGAATGCGTATATAACGCCAGAATAATGTATGTTTATAGCACTACAGTGCACATACTAACTAACTCAGTAGAGATTCCATTTGGCCCTATCAGAGGGGAATTCCAACTGAGACCTATGCGAACTGAGCCACGGTTCCTTCTCCCTGGTACTTGAGGGATGCCTATATGATGCATGCTCAAACAAATATTTCCTTTCAAAGATACTTACGGCTTCCAAAACTACTTGAATATTGATGCACGTTATGCTAAGTTTTGCATTGCACGCATATGAAGAATGTGGATTTATGATGTACATGAGCATGACAAAAAATCAGAAACATAATACCATGGTTCTCATGGATTTTTGACACCCAACATTTCGAATAACATGTGTCTCTAAATAGATTACAAATATTTTCTAACAGAATATATATATATATATATATATATATATATATATATATATATATACATGTACATGTGAGCAACCATTCAGAATTTCAAGCACTAGCTAATAGTCACAAAAGGTTTAACCGCCTAACACTTACCTCGGTGTGTCCAACTTTCTTAACCAAGTGTATCACCAAAATTCCGTCCACTCTCTTAGGAATTATGCGCACCTAAGCAACGGATACCAAGTCAGAATTTTGTTTCATGTTATCCTATAATTTACAAGTCATTTCCATGCTTCCAATTCTTGTATTTTAATCGGTTTACCATGCTTCCAAAGCCTTACTTTTATCCCAACAATTGCTAGCAAGTGACAAAATTTCCAAGGTTTCATAAGCATGTAGGTTCGGTTTTTAGCATTAAAAGATGCTCATGATTTTTATTTACATACCCAACTCTACTCAGCCTATGGGTGCGCTATGGGAGACCTATAAGCATGCTGTACACTTGAGTTTAACACATGCAAAGCTACTAATTTTCTTTCTAATTCAGCGGACAGTCCAACACCTTGGGGAGAGTTATTTTCCAAGCTCACAAAGTTAATTATCACGACTTGCATGCACTAAAATACCAACTGTTGTACGGCTGAACAGCAAGGACAAGAGGGATGACAAAACTAGCTTCCTATAACATCTATGCAGGCCGAACAGAATGGTGGAAGGAATGACAGAACAAAAAAAAACTACATCTACTAAGCATGCATGCAGTGGCCGAACAGTGTAGAGGAGAAGAAAGGAAGGCTTGAAACTCCATTTACCTGCTCACATGCGCACAACAGACCACAATCGAACAAGGAACAGCCCTTCACTTTTTCCTAAGCTCCAAGAGCCCGAATCGATTGCATGCAAGGGAAAAAGAGACTCAATCACGGCTGGTTCATGAGCATGCAATGGAAAGAAAAACAAAAATTTAATCAAGACCGATCAAGTAGGAAGAAACAAGAAAAGAGCTAAGCATCTTACCTCCTTGCTTGTGGGTGTTCAGCCGAAAAGGAGAGAGGAAACAATAGAAGTAGTGAAGATGCTTCACCTCCTTGCTCCTATGTACACGGCCTAGCTAGGAGAAGAGGGGAAAATGGAAGTTGAGGTGAGGGCTCTTGTCTTGGAGGTTCACGATTTGGTGGAGGAGATGGAAGTAGAATATTCAACCTTGTGACATCCAAAGAATGAATTGTTGGTCGTCTTGGCCGAGACATGGAAGGAAAGGTTCAAGATGTCTCTTAGAGTATAGGTGGCAAGCATGCAATGGAATGTAAGAGGTTTAGTTTGACACCTAAAAAACATGCATAGGCTGAATTGGTTTTGAATGCTAAGACATTAAATCAGAATTTTTTTCTATCCATGCACATGAAATGAGATGTAAGGATGGAGGAAAGTTTGGGCTAGTTAAGGTCCACCATGGACTCTTGGGCCGACCTCTTTAAGGGGTCTTAGGGTCCGAAGCTTACTTCCTAATGGATCACCTATTTCATGTGGTATACTAATAGTTTTTTTTTTTTTGGTACAGGTATACTAATAGTTATTATCTCATGTACCCACTAAGTATTAACTAGGGTTTTTATACACATTGTACTTAAAATTAATCCTATCCTACACATATTTATTTTTCGAATTCGTTAAGTATATACTCATCCATAATTGCATTTAAAATAAATTTCCTAATTTATGTGGGACCTTACAATAATAAGGTAATTAAGCTTAATTAGTAGCATGTGATGGATATTTGAGTCATCATGATTATTTAAAATGATTAACTTTGATACTTAAAATAATTGTTTTGATTAACTGTAATTTTAGTAGCATAGAATATTTTTATAAACTTTACCTGCTCATTTGAATAATTTTTTGTCCGAAATAAAATTACTTGTTCCAATATCCAAATGTGGCCGCTTTAAATTTAATGATAGTTTTCAAATACACAGATATTATTTTAAATACCAGAGTTAACCAATTTAAACCAATCATGATAATTCAGATATTCATCACATGTTAATTAAGTTTAATTATCTCATTATCATAATCAATTAAGATAATTAAAATGTAAAAAATAGCTTAGGTAAATTTAAATTTATTATTGCTTACCAAAAAAAAATTATTATCATAAATATCAAGAGTCTAATTAATCAATTTGAATCAATCATGCTAATCAGATATAATTGTCGTGTTATCATAAATAATTAAAATAAACAAAATATTGAAAATAGCTAAGAACTGTGCTAAATTGGAATTTAAATTTATTCCATAGAGTTTAAATAATAAAAAATCTAAAATAAAAAATTAATTCATTTAAAAGAATCATGATAATTTAAATACTAATTACATGTTTATTTAGACTTAATTAATTTATTATCATAATCAATTAAAATAAATAAAATATACAAAATAACTCAAGACTCTACAAAAAAAGAAATTAAAATTTGATCTATAAATACCAATAATCTAATTAATCAAATTAATTGGCTTTTTGACCCTTTTGCCCCTCATTAAATAATTAATAACCAATTTGTCCCTCCCCAGAACTATCCACCATCCTGCCCCCATTTAGTCGATTAGCTTGCACTTTTAATCGACTAAATGGTCAAAATTCAGAAAACATGAATCTCGAAATGTAGTCGACTAAATAATCGCCTTAATCGACTACATTTCGTGCAGATTTAGTCGACTATGGTCATTATTTAGTCGACTAAATATCGCAGAAAATCCTATATCCAGCCCTCTCTCGGTCTCATTTGCAATATTTTCGTTTTGTACCCCCTTTATCTCTTGTTTGTCAGCTGTGATCCTTCCAATCACGATTCTATTTCATCCCACCATCTCTAAATCATAGTAATTGTGAAATCATCGTCATTTCCTTTATTTTCTCATTTATTTCCCCCAAATCCGAACCCAAAACCCTAAAATCTGATTTCTACCCCCAAATTCGTGTGAAAGATGAGCTCAAGTCCAAACATGTATGTTACAATGATCTACTATGATGGAAAGCATTATGAAGGCCCCAACGGTGTTCAATTTGAAGGAAAAACGAAAATGTTGAGAATCAAACGGGGTACTACGTACAATGAGCTGAAGGGGATGATTCACCAAAAATTGGGGCTACAAGGCAGCCAATGCGTTCAACGGATGATCGCCAGGGTAGAGTCTACAGTTGGTAAGGATGCTATATTCTATATTGGTAATGATATATGTGACGATGAGGATGTGGAATGTGTCATAGATGCAATTGTGGACCGAAAATTTCAAAACTTTATTGAGATATATGTTGAAATAGACTATGGTCAATCTTCATCTGCACCTATGCATGACAGAAGTCAAAGTCAAGAAGACAGAGTGGTCGGTTTATCTGCACATGCACCTGTCTTAAGTCAGATAACACTGAGGGAAATAAACGAGGATGAGGATGAGCATGAGGAGGATATGGACAGTGAAGACGACGGTGAACCTGAGAGTGTTATTCCGCTGGGTGACACCTCAGATACGGACGTAGAGGGGAATTTTGATGCTGACACAAGTTCAGAAAACCTGAGTTCCCAGGTTATGCCACCACTCCGTGTTGACCAAGAATGGAAATACTTGGGTTGTTAGTAAGTGGGGTAAAAAACACACTTGCCTAAACCAAGGCCTTACCCGGGACCATAGACAGTTGGACTCTGATGTAATCTGTGCCACCATTATAAGTATGTATTACACGATGTTTGGTTAAATTAGTTATGTTTATGTTATTTTTACGATATGTTTATTGACTGTGTTGACTTCGATATTTTTATAGGTATGTTAAAAGAAGACACATCTCTGAAACCAGTTCTTATTCAGGAGAGGGTACAGCGTTTGTATGGATACAACATATCTTATAGGAAGGCTTGGAAGTCTAAAATGAAGGCCATTGTGAAGTTGTTTGGCGACTGGCATAATTCATATGTCTTCTTACCTGGTTGGCTGACCAAAATGAATTCACAACGTTTCGCCTATTGCGTAAACAAACGGTTTCCATCAATACATACCCAACCTGCATACGAATGGACCATTTATTTTTTGGGTCTCATGTTAGTGACCCTTCGATTTGCGTGTAAAACTTTTCTTTTTTTAATAAATATGGGGTCCACCACTAATTGAGTCACAACATAAGAATTGAATTCCCATGCAACATGAGAAAATCAAATCCCTTACTTTTTTGTACCCCAAATTGTGTTCCCTAAGTCATAATATGCGTGTACATAAGTGTACAATCAGTTCCATGCCAAAAAATTTTGAGGAAAACAGAATGGGGACCCAAAACCAACAATATAGTCGATTAACCTGTACTGGTTTAGTCGACTAAACACTGTAGACTCAACCCATTAAAAAATCTGATTCCTATAAGTATCAAACTTAATCAATTTAAATTAACCATGATAATTTTTTTGGTAGACTCAACCATGATAATTTAAATACACGTCACATGCTAATTGAACAAGGGATAAATAATTCTTACATCAACTTATATTGGTGTAAGAATAATAATAATTCTTACATCAAATTTTAACCGTTAATTTTTATAAATCTAACAGTTATAATTTTTTGGAATTTAATAATTAATTAATAAATATAATCCAATAAATTATAATCATTAAATTCATAAAAATTAATGGTTAAAATTTTATATAAATTTATTTTTCTTATACAATAAGTTGAATTAACCAATTATCCTTCCAACGTACTAAATTTGTTCAAGTTGCTAAATTTGTTTTTTTTCCTGTCTCTTGTCTTGTGTCACCACGTTTTTTTTTTTTTAAATTGTGCTAATTATATTTGCGCATTCCATCTTTTAATTGCTACATGCAATATTATACCACTTCATTAAAAATATAATACGTGACAACAGAGTAGGAAGGATTCAGCTGAAACGTGACAGTTTTTATATTTTTTATTTAAGTTTACAAATTATGTTTGCCCATTCCATCTATAGGTGCACGTGCAATAAGAAGGTGTGCCACTCATTTTCTTATTTTTTGTTTTTTTTTAATAGGCGGGTCCCACACTTGATGTATCTATGACATGAGATTACAATCTCCTACAACATAAGATTTATTTTTCCCCTAAAAGTTTACAAGACTGCTTAGAATATTATTTTGAGATTATATTGGAACTTGTTTTGGAAATATTCCAATTCGTTGATCACTTCACAACTAGTTCGATTCGTGGCGAATTCGGGGTTAAGGCTTTAAATCCCTTCCAAAGATGATATTGGAAGGATTGAACACATATTCTCACATCTACCTACTCAGCTCATATGCGCCAACTGAACTATCATCATTTGGTATATTATAATTTTTTTTAGTATCAATATAACTTAGTTTAGTTTAGTTTTTTCTTTCAATTAATAAATAAAAATTCTTTTAAATTTATTTTATTGCTAATTAATACTATATTTTCCAACGGGCTTGTTTACATGTCAATAATAACATAATGCATATGTGCTTCCTTAGTTAGTCGACGTAAATTTTACGAATCAAAGTCATAATAACAAGATAAGTATGATAACATCCCATTCTTCAAATGAACTTTTCATGGTTTTCACGCGTTGCTGTGTCACCAAACCATAATGATGCTTTAAGTACCAAAAGTGATGTTACAATTAAGTTTTAATTAATTGCTATATGTTATTTACATAGTTAGTTAATTATCTGTTGTAAAGCTATTAGAGGAGTTAGTTATTATTTTGGTGACGTGGACGTTAGAGTCAGCTAGTATAAGTGTTAGCATTTAAGATTCTTAATGTAATCTTTTACAGGATTTTTCATTCAATATACATTCCAATACTTTTTCAACTTGTAAGATGGTAGCAGAGTTCATCTTTAGGCTCCGGTAATCACGTAACTTCCGCTTATCTTCTTCTTCGCACTCTATTTTCTTTTTCTTGCAATTCTTTGCATTCTTTTTGCAGAATCTTGCATCTTTCTCAGATTCTTCGTTGAGTATGGCTAATCAGAATCCACTCTCTGAGTACCTTACAAATCCTTCACATCCTTTCTTCCTGCATCCGAGTGAGTCACCTTCCATGGCGTTGGTTGCTTCTCCTTTGAACCGGAGAAACTATCACACTTGGCGGAGAGCCATGAGCATGGCTTTAATTTCCAAGAACAAGATCTGTTTTGTTGATGGATCAATCATTGCACCAGATTTAGCATATCCTCTTTATCCAGCATGGCAGCGATGCAATAATATAGTTCTTTCTTGGATCCATCGCTCGCTTGCAAATCCAATTACTAACTCAATAATGTGGATGGACCGTGCATCAGATGTTTGGAATGATTTGAGGCAACATTTTGCCCAATCCAGCATATTCAGAATAGCTGAGATCCTTGAAGACATCTTTCGTCTACAACAAACAGATCGTTCAGTTTTTGATTTTTTCACTGAACTCAAGTCAATGTGGGACGAGCTTGAAGTCTTGCAGCCTTTACCAGTATGCAGCTGTGTTCCAGCGTGTACTTGTGGTGCAATGGTGGAGGTACGCACATCAAGAGAAAAAATACAAGTCATACGTTTCTTGAAAGGGCTCAACGAACAATTCAACCAAGTTCGCTCACGGATAATGCTTATGGAGCCTTTATCAGATTTAACTGGAGTTTTTTCTCTCATTTCTCAACAAGAACGTCAGCTGAATTCTGATATTCGTCATGAAGCATTTACTGAATCGAAAGCTTTTGTTTCTAACACAGTTTTCAATCGAGGCTCTTTTCCTCAAAGAGGCAGAGGTCGTGGTAATTTTGCAGGAAGAGGACGCAATAAAAAATTGTGTACACATTGTGGCAAGACCAACCACAGTGTGGATACCTGCTTTGAGAAGCATGGTTATCCTCTTGGCTATGAAGTGCGAGAAGCTTCGCGATCTGCTAATGCTGTTATGCAGAATCTGGAGTCAGAACCATACTGCAACCAGAACCAAAATCCAGGAGTGATGCTTTCTCAAGATCAGTACTAGCGTCTTCTTGGACTTCTTGAGAAACATGATGTGACTGAGGAGGTTGTGCACTCCTCTAACCTTGTTCAGACCTCAAATGCATTTGCAGCTCTTGCCAATGACACAATGATTCCTGATTCTGGTAAGAAATCCTCCTCATGGACTCTGGACACTGGTGCCACAGATCATATTTCATATGATTTATACCATTTTTCTGATATAAAAGGCATTAAACTGATTCCAATCACATTGCCTAATGGATTGAAAGTTTATGCTAGGAAGTGTTTCCATATCTCCCATTGCTTATATTGCACAATGTGTTATATGTTCCAAGTTTCTCTATGAACTTGAGATCAGTAAGCCAATTACTTCTCTCACTCAATTGTGTGCTCACTTTTCGTGCCTCTACTTGTTGGATAAAACAAGTGCCTACTCAGCAGATGATTGATATAGCTAAGAGGCACAATGGTCTATTCCTGATGAAGACTGCACAATCCAACTACCTTGCAACTTTGGGAGAAGATGAGAAGCAGGAGAAGACTTCATCAGTTTGCTTTAGTAATAAAGAGAATAATAAACCAATTTCGGCCTCTGTATTATGGCATTTTAGATTGGGACACTCTTCAAAGACTGTTTTGAAACACATGTGTAATAAGTTTCCTTACATTGATGACACATATGATCATGCTTGTGATATATGTCAGTATGCACATCAAAAAAGTTTACCATATACTAGCAGTGTGAGTAATTCCACTCGTTCATTTGCCTTGATACATGTAGATATTTGGGGACCCTTTGTTGTTCCATCTATACATGATCATCGATACTTCTTGACTATAGTTGATGATTTCTCACATTTTTCTTGGACTGTTCTCATGCGTACTGTTGGTAATTTGCTACAATGTGCAAATACACGCGCAAGCATACGCGACAACAAGTAATATAGGGCTTTTAAGAGTCCCAAATATCGTTCCCTCAAGGATCTTTTGCAAATTTTCTAACTTAACTACTTAGTGATTGTAAATCAGCACACACATTAGAAATAAAATCAAAGTAAAGATCATGATTTGGAAATTTAGTTATGAACAAAAACAGATTTAATGCCAACAATTTTTCTTTTTCTTTTTTATAAGAAGGAATTAAAATCTAGGAATTAAGAAAGTTATGGTGATCAAAAATGCTATAGAAAAATTTGTGAAGAAAAATAGGTTGAGTTCAGTCCCCCTTCCCCACAGCCTTCGAATGAGTGCTAAAACAATTTCTTAAAATTAATTCCCACGTGTTGAACTTTCTCTTGCTGCTTTTAATCTCTTAAAAACATTATTAACATTTACCTTCAATTCACACATCTCTGTGCTAAAAGAAGGAACGAACAATAAATTCAATCAACACATCATGGAGGCTGTTCTCATCTCTGAGTAACACCCCTTGTGAACTTTCACCCTCAAGTCCATGATGTCCAACATAGTTCTGGCTTTAGTCATTTCTCAATGACTGAATCCTGGAATAATATCCTATAATCAGGCCTCAAAAATAGGATAGGGAAAATTTTAACACAACGATGAACAATATGAAAACAATTTTAAGCAACTGAGATTTACACAAATTCAAACTGTGGTTCGGGTACCTACACCCAACCTTGATGAAATTAGCTCATACCCATAAGGGTTAAGCTAAACACTACAACTAAATGTTCAAAAACAAACGAAAAATGCAGAAATTAAAGGTGCAGCAAGAGTCCTAACAACCGGACGACCTCACTGCTGCACCAACAGTACTCAACACAGAGAGTAAAAGAAAAGAACAAAACTCGAACGTCTGGGAAAAACTTAGGAATATCACAAAAGCAGAAATCAGATGGATCAAGAGAAGAGAGTCCCTCACATTCACTGCTCTTCTTCTATTTATAGCACCTTCCTTGCACATGCACAAGCTGTGGGCCCTCTCCTTGCAGCCTCCACGTATTGCTTCCCTGCTGTAGGTCCTCCAACCAACTTTTCGTTCCACAATTTCACAAGGGATTCAACAACTTCTCTTTCCACGATTTGTACTGACCTCCACGTCACTATTCTGTTAGAGATGAGCTTCTAGAACGATGGTCAAGTGAACCGGTTACTAGAACAAGGGCTCTTTGCGGATGGTTAAGAAGGCTGGTTCAGGTTGAGAGCTGTGGCTGTGGGAGAGAAGGGGTTCGGAGCTGCTGCGCTAGGGTTCGAGCAATGGAGAGAAAGACCTAAAGCTCCTGAGACTTAGAAGTGTATCTCACCTTGTGGACCGGATCCTTTTTTTCTTTCTTCTTGGGCTGGAAAATGCGCAGCCCTTTGTTCTTTCGATTGGGCTGAAGGGACTCAACCGAGCCCATTTTTCTTCTTCTTTTCTCTTGGGCTGATCTCAATTTAGGCTGAGTTCGCAGCCCACTTCTTTTTTTTTTTTACTTTCTTTGAAAAGAGTTAATAATTGGGCCTGCAAAATACACAAGTCAGCCCAATAGCATTTAAACTCTGAATCTATCATTTTCATGTAATATTTGGGGTTATATTTGGTAAAAGATATCCATTTAATTGCCATTTTAATATCAACAAACATGCTCCAAGTCATAAATCATGAACTTATCACGTACAAAAGGAGAAACTCGTGGTCATTTACAGTCTTTTATTAATATGGTCGAAACTCAATTTGAACAATGTGTTCAAGTCATTTGCTCAGACAATGGAAAAGAATTTATCATGCCTGAGTATTACCTCCAGAAAGGCATATTACATCAAAGAACTTGTGTGGAAACACCACAACAAAATGACATCACTGAGAGAAAACATCAGCATATCCTGAATATGGCACGTGCTCTCCTTTTTCAAGCCCAACTTCCACTAAACCTTTGGTCTTATTGTGTTTTACATGTTGTACACATTATTAACAGGTTATGTACTCCTTTACTTTCTAACAAAAGACCTTTCGACATTTTGTATAATTGTCCTCCTTCTTTTACTCATTTAAAAGTATTTGGGTGTTTGTGTTATAGTAGCAACTTAACCTCTCATTGTTCAAAATTTTCTCCCAGAGCACGAAAGGGTGTCTTCATAGGTTACAAAGAAGGATGCAAAGGATATGTTATCTTGGATGTCAAATCCAGAAAAATATTTCTGTCAAGAAATGTTGTCTTCCATGAGATGGTGTTTCCCTTTCATGATCAACAAGATGTTCAACCCTTAGGACCAACCACCATTCAGCCTGAATTTCATGTGCTCACACACCTTGATCCTTTTGAATTTTTAATCAACCAACCACCTAACCAAACACAATCAGCCCAAACACAACCAAACCATTCTCAGACAAATCAGCTTCCTCTTAGACGATCAAACAGGACTCGACAAACCCCTTAATATCTTCAAAAAATCTATTGCAACTATACAAAAACCCAACCTGCATCTAGTCATTCAACCTCTCGCCCTTTATCCTCTGTCATGTCCTTTGACAAATGTTCTTCCATTTATACCAATTATTGTTTAAATGTGAGCACTAATATAGAACCTACCTCATACACAGAAGCTGCCAAACATAATTGTTGGCAAGAGGCCATGTCAACCGAAATTCAAGCACTTGAGCAGAACAGTACCTGCACTTTAGTTGATCTTCCTGACAACAAGAGACCTATTGGGTGTAAGTGGGTCTATAAAATCAAGAGGAAGGCTGATGGATCCATAGAAAGATATAAAGCTTTTTTAGTGGCTAAAGGTTTCACTCAATTAGAAGGGATTGATTTCTTTGAGACTTTCTCACCGGTTGTTCAAATGACCACCATTAGAGTTCTTCTTTCTATAGCCAGTGCAAAAGGATGGTTCTTGGAGCAACTTGATGTTAACAATGCATTTTCGTATAGGGAGTTGAATGAGGAAGTGTATATGACTGTTCCTCCTGGTCTTCTAACCTCTTCCAAAACCACAAAAGTTTGTAAGTTACAAAAGTCCCTCTATGGACTTCGTCAGGAAAGCAGGCAGTGGTATGCCAAATTGACTTCGGCTTTGTTGTCTTTGGGATATACTCAATCCCCTTCTCATCATTCTTTCTTTATTAAATCCAAGGATACCTCCTTTACTTCCTTACTTGTGTACGTGGACGATATTGTTCTTGCAGGCAATGATCTCTCTGAGATTGAATATGTTAAGTCTCAACTTGATGATCATTTCAAAATAAAGAACCTGGGTACTTTGCGTTACTTTCTTGGCTTTGAGATTTGTCGTTCTTCCAAGGGTATCATCATGAATCAACGAAAATACACTATTGAAATCTTATCTGACACTGGCCTACTAGGTGCAAAACCAGCTTCTACACCCATGGACTCATCTTGTAAGTTGCAGAATGATAAAGGTTCTCCTCTTTCTGATCCCACTTATTATAGAAGGTTGGTGGGACGGCTTCTGTATCTTACTAACACTATACCTGACATCAGTTATTCAATTCAACAACTGAGTCAGTTCTTGTCCAATCCATTTGATACCCACATGCAAGCTGCTCTTCGTGTTGTTCGATACCTGAAGAAATCTCCTGCAAAGGGACTTTATTTCGCAGTCAGCAATGATCTTGTACCCACTGGTTTTTCTGATGCAGACTGGGCTGCATGTGTTGACACTCGACGTTCAATCACAGGGCATTGCATCTTCTTGGGTTCAGCTCTTGTAGCTTGGAAGTGTAAGAAACAGACAACCATCTCTAGATCATCTTGTGAGGCAGAATATCGTTCTTTAGCTGCTGCAACATGTGAAATGCAATGGATTCATTACTTGCTGCATGATTTGCATCTCTCCCAGTCCACACCTTCAAGTATCTACTGTGACAACCAGTATGCAATCCACATTGCTCATAATCCCATGTTTCATCAACGTACAAAGCATGTCGAGATCGATTGCCACCTCGTTCGCGAAAAAGTCCATAATGGCTTAATTCGTTTACCGCGTATTCCTTCTTCTGCGCAGTTAGCTGATGTTCTTACCAAACCATTGAAAACTACTCCTTTTCAGTCTCTTGTTTCCAAGTTGGGACTTGTGGACCTACACCTCCCAACTTGAGGGGGGCTGTTACAATTAAGTTTTAATTAATTGCTATATGTTATTTACATAGTTAGTTAATTATTGTTGTAAAGCTGTTAGAGGAGTTAGTTATTATTTTGGTGACGTGGACGTTAGAGTCAGCTAGTATATTCCTCTTCTACCGGGTTGCTCAGTGTTAGCATTTTAGATTCTTAATGTAACCTTTTACAGAATTTTTCATTCAATATACATTCCAATACTTTTTCAACTTGTAAGAAGTGAAGCTAAGTGATAAGAATTCTACGTTGAATCATTGTCTAAGTGAAAATTTATTCAGATGAACAATTTCGATGAATGATAAAAACTATAACTATTAGGCAAAAATATTAAAGATCTTAATCAAAAAAAAAATATTATATGTTCATGCGCGATATAGATAAAAAAATTTATGTTATCAAAAAAAAAAATTGTAGTATGTTTTGGATTGAAGTTCAGCATCATGGGTTCCTCCCCAAACCCAACATATGGGTTCCTTCATCTACCTGATTATCAAAGCCCACATTAACGACTATGCATAAAACCAAAAAAAATTCGTCATTGTCTACATTTGTAAGACCTGTCCAAATTCTTTGTGCCTATTTTTATTTTCACCTTTTCATTACATTGTCACGTGAAAATCGCATAAAAGGATTCCAACCCATTGTTGGGCGGTATAATCTCAATGGTATTTTTTAGTACTTAATTTTCATGTTTGATATGTTTGGGATACGATTTTTCAATCGAAGTGTTCAGTTCTATAAATCATTACTAGCGAAACTCTTTTTACTTTGTTATTTTAAAAATAAATGCCGCAACTATTCAATCGCGGCAGTCATTTCAGAAAATTTCAAAGAATTTGCAGAGGGTAAAAAAAATTAATTTATTGCTTTTTTAATAAAAAATTATGAAAAAATAATCGTTTTGAAATTAATTACAAAAATATAACACTCAAACACGCTCACATGAAACGTATTCCAATAGAGAGAGACACGAATTACTAGTACAGATGACAAAATTATACACAAATTACTATTGATATTATATTAAATTACACTAAATGAAATTTAATTGCACTTTTTTGGTGAACTAATTTAATTGCACTTTATTAAATAGCATTTAATTGAATTGAATTAAGTTATATTAATTTCAATTAAATTAACGTCAATAAAACTACATTATAGAACATTACATTATTCATATTTATATTTAAATAGATTAAATAATTTAAAATCAATTTAAATTAATATTGCCTACTCTATAATTTTTTTGCACACTTTAATTACAATGTAGTTAATTGAAAGGTCAATATGTTCATATGTTCATATGTGTCATTCATATAAAATTATTAATTGTCTCTAACTAATTTCTCTATAACTAATTCCTATCATCAGCATATATCAATTCATAAGTAACTAACTAATTTCCAAGTCCCTATCTAATTCCTAAGTCACTAATCATTCTCTTAAATAGGTCACTAATATTTTTCTAACCTACTAACAATTATCTAAGTCACTAATAACTATCATATATTTATTGCTGTTAATAAAAAATATAAACAAAAAATAGGGACTTACATGAGAGAGATAGAGCTTCGCTGTGCAAAACGCTCCAGAAGAAATGTAGAGAGAAGTTGGAGGAGTGGTTTAGAGAGGGGATGTGAAGGATGAAATGAGGAAAAAGTGAAAAAATGAGGTGTTTATAGACCAGGGAGGTCACGTCCCTCTTGGGTGTGTCTCTCTCCTGGTCACGCCCATCTTGGGCATGTTTGCCCAGTAGGTCACGCCCCACATGAGCGCATGTCTCTCTCCATTGGAACACGCTTCATGTGGGCGTGTTTGAGTACTATATTTTCGTAATTAATTTCAAAATAACTAATTTTTTTATAATTTTATTAAAAAGCAATAAATTAATTTTTTTGCCATTTGGAGAGTGTATTTTAACCCTGATGAGATACTGCATCTAACTCTAAAGAAAATGAATAAAATAAAATAAAATTCGTGGAGATGTTTTGCGGAACTCAACACGTTGCGAGACATACCAAACATAAAAATCGGTCACTAAAAAAAACCATAGGATCAAATAACCTAAGCTCCTCCACGAGTCACATACAAATCAGTTAATCAAATAATATAATAGTGCATTATTTTCAAATACTAGAAACCAATAAAAAAAGGGAAATGAGTTGACCAATGAAAAGTTGAAAATGTATCGGGATATTCATTTCAAAGGAGATCTACAGCGTTCTGCTAAGTTTCCCTCAACTATTTCAAAGTATTCCCAAAATTTTAGCTCAATATTAGTATCTCTCACCTCTTTATATAATTAACAAATTTATCATAAACATCTTTGTCTCTCTATTTTCCGGCAACACCTCATGTTTGTCTATATCGGGTACACAATTACTACTTTTATCATAAACATCTTTGTCTCTCTGTTTTCCGGCAACACCTCATGTTTGTCTATATCTGGTACACAATTACTACTTTTAGCATTGTTCTATCGTGGTGATAGAGATGTCTAATCAGATATTGGTAATGTTTTGTTGGATCTAGGTGCTCTCTCTCAAATATCTATGGAGATGTAAAGAACCAATTCAACCCAAAAGCTGAAGCTGTTGGGTGAGGCTATATTAGCGATTTTATATATCTCAACACGCCTTCTCACACAAGAGCCCACTGGGCTTGAAGGGTGGACAATGCACAAGTCCACCTACCTGTGATAAGAAAGAAATTCCACTAGAAAGAAAGTAGGGGGCTGTAACAGCCTCAATCCCTATAGCAGATATTGTCCGCTTTGCCCCCCTTCCGGGACTCACGGTTTTACGTTCTGGGGTTACCCCCAAAAGGCCTCCACTAGGAAAGGTATCCACACCCATATATATGGCATGCTTCGTTCCCCTCTCCAACCGATGTGGGACTTTACATCCTCCCCCACTGGGAATACAGCGTCCCCGCTGTACACACCGGTCCAGGACCAGGCTCTGATACCATTTGTAACAGCCTCAATCCCTATAGCAGATATTGTCCGCTTTGCCCCTCTTCCGGGACTCACGGTTTTACGTTCTGGGGTTACCCCCAAAAGGCCTCCACTAGGAAAGGTATCCACACCCATATATATGGCATGCTTCGTTCCCCTCTCCAACCGATGTGGGACTTTACTGAAATGTAGATTTGATAAGCACACATGGCATGATTAATTGCTGCATCGCATGATTTTAGAACTTATACTATAATACTGTTTTTGGAACTTATATTACACATGTAAGTGAGCTTGGGGTGGAGACTCCTTGAGGACCCCTTGTCTTACTGAGATTTCTTGTTAGAGATCTCACCCCACGTTTGGGGACGCTTATTTCAGGATCAGGTAATGTTGAGGGCTCAGGTGGCAGGAGGCCAGAGCTGAGCTGATTGATGATATGCTGACTGCTGTTATGTTTTCCGCTATATTTATATTATTATGTTGAGACTGTTGATTGGGCATTGTTGCCATATTTGGTGAGCATGGGGTTTGTCCATGCCACATGATTATTATTGTCTTTTAATTTCGCGGTTGTAATTAAGTATCAGGATTTTGACCCAGGCTATGTGTTGTAGTCCTGTGGCTTTAGATACTCACCTATATTTATATGAGGTATTCCAGTTAGATGTCTTGCAATTTACATACAGGCAGTATTTTATGAAATTGATTAAGTAAACAAGTTGGTTAAGTTTAATGACGTCATAATTGAATTAAAGAAAAAGTTATTCCGCATTTTAATTAAGCGTGGCTTAATACGATAGTGTGTTAACAATCCGGGTTAACACGGGCTGTTACAGGGGCGGTGAAGATCGAACTCGGTACAGCGAGGCTCTGATACATGTAACAATAAAATAACGCAGAGATTTATCGTGGTTCAGCCATTAGGCCTATACCCCCACTAATGACATTTCTCCCCCTCCCAGATATATTATGGAGGAAGGTTTCCTTCAATATAAATAATAGGTGATACAATAATTGGGACAAATTATTTTGCCCACAATCAAAGAAATCACATGATTTGTTTCCCTCTTTACGGGCTGTATTTGATACATGATTACAATCAATCAAATCTCCTAATTTATCTCCTCTGATATCTCTAACACTCCCCCTCCAAGTTGAGGCGAAGATGTCAATCAAGCTTAACTTGGTAATGATGTTTTGAAAGGAGCTCTTAGGAAGAGCTTTTGTAAACATGTCCGCAAGCCGATCTTCACTTCGGATATATGGTGTCTCAATTATCTTAGCTTGAACTTTTTCTCGAATAAAATGGAAACCCACTTCAATGTGTTTAGTTCTCTCATGAAACACAGGATTGGATGCGATATGAATAGTTGCTTGGTTATTGCAGTACAACTTAATAGGGAACTCCATTTTCTCCAATGTGAGGTCGAACAGGAGATCTTTGAGCCAAATAAGCTCATTGGTGGCTGAGGCCATAACACAAAATTCAGCTTATGCACTTAAACGAGCTACTACACTCTGTTTTTTACTTTTCCAAGTGACAAGGTTGCCTCCCACAAAGGTGCGGAAACCTGACGTGGATCGTCTGTCATAAGGGCTACCATCCCAATCAGCATCAGCATACCCAATAATGTCAGTGTGGTTGTTCTTTTTTAACCATATGCTTTTCCTGGACATGACTTCAAGTAATTAAGTATCTGATATGCTAGATTCATGTGATCTTATGTTGGTTTGTGTAGGAATTGACTAACGTAGCTCACCGGATAAGAGATATCTGGTCTGGTTATGGTGAGATAGATTAACTAGCCAATAAGTCTTTGAAATTGTCTTGGGTCAGATATAGGAGTGGAGTCATTTTCAAACTTCCCTTTGTATTCCATAGGAGTATCAACCGGTTTCGATGCCAACTTATCGGTCTCCTTCAAGAGATCCAATACATATTTGCTTTGTGAGACGAATAAGCCTTTATTAGATTCAACAATTTCAATACCGAGGAAATACTTTAAACGCCCCAAGTCTTTAATGTCAAATTTCATATTGAGATGTTTCTTCAATTTATCTATCTCGATCATATTATTCTCAGAAATAACTATATCATCTACATAAATAAGGACCACAATAGTATTTCCAACCCGGTGTTTGATAAATAAGGTATAATCTGACTTACTTCTGAAGAACCCAAAAGAAGTGAGTGCTTTGCTCAACTTTCCATACCAGACGTGAGGAGATTGCTTTAGGCCATATATTGCTCGCTTTAGTTTGCACACCTTACCAGGTTGAGATTCAAGAAGGTGACCTGGAGGTAGATCCATGTAGACCTCCTCTTCAAGTTCTCCATGCAAGAAGGCATTTTTAACATCCATTTGGAAGAGTGGCCATCCGTGATTGACGGCAACTGACATAAGGGCCCTCACAGTGTTCATTTTTGCTACTGGTGCAAAGGTCTTTGTGTAATCTACACCATAAGTCTGAGTGTACCCTTTAGCGACAAGCTGAGCTTTGTGTCGCTCAATGGACCCATCATTTTGATATTTGATTTTATATGTCCACCTACAGCCAACAGTATGTTTGCCTATATATATATATATATATATATATATATATATATATATATATATATATATATATATATCTGTGTTGTAATGAATTAGTAAATTCTTTGGTAAAAGAACAATGATGTAAGTGAAATCCCCTATGATGGGAAGTGTTTGAAGAGATTGTCTCTTTGGAGTGTCTTTGGCCGCTCAATTTAGAATGGGATTCATGATGGAGTCCCGATGTGCAAGTTATACCTTAGCACACATGTTGATAATGCTGTGATAATTAAGATTGTCCTGGGTTCCCTTGTGGATTGTATCCTAAGAGGTGTTGCTCTTAGAAGTGAACTTGTGTGCACCGCTCGAAGTCGAGATTTATCTGGTGGTCTTGATGCGCTGAATGCATGGACTAGTAAATGATGGCACTCCTCGTGTCGTAGTGAAGTAATAGGAGAAAAAGTGATGGATTTTTAATGAAATAGATCTTCTACAGTGTTGAACATAGTTTTATGAGTCATGTTGGACAATGGATTAGAACTGTAACCGAGTACGGGTACTATTAAGAGTTGAAAAAAAAATGTGCCGAAGTATGAGAAAGATGTTGGAATCATGTGGTGATGATTATATTATGGACTAGGTCTAATGACTAGTCAAGTTAAATGAGTAGACTGTTCGAGGAAAGAACCATATCTAGGAAGTCATAGTGGATTGTGCATAAGTAAGATATAACTAGTATACATCATGTGTCTATACAAAACTCTTTTGCCGTTATATACGGATGTGATGTGAATGTGATTATCTCTGTGTGGCTTATATGCCGGGTGTATGGCTATCTCCGTATGGATTATGTTCCCGGAGACTATTATTATCTTGTATAAGTAATGTGATGGGAGGAAGTATCTTGAGTTAGTGGGACTGTTAGTACAGCCGATGGCATGTTACCTCTTATTGCGTGAATTATAAGGACAGATTCTCTGATTGGTGGATCATTGCACCTGGGGCCCTTAGGACAGCAAGAGCTCGAGGGGTTAAACCTAAAGATTTTTTTACCCATTGCATTAAAGGATTGTATCTTGTGAGGAACACAAGAGGTGAATTTTGATAACTGTAAGTGAACAGTAATATGTCAAATAAGATACAATATGTGAGGTGCCATGAGATGGTAGTTGAGTTATGAAATTGAGCACTTGGAGATGTGCATGTGCGTATACCAAGTGTGGTGGTATAGATTTGGGTTTTACGAAAATTATGAAGTGAATCGTGGGAGTCTCACCCTATGTGAAGGGAATAGAAAATTGATTAGCACTGATGGATTGAGTCAAGGTCTTCTGGGAAGGCTTGTGATGACGAGATGTTAAGATGGTGGCCAGATGGACTTTCATAAAGGATTAATTGTGATGGAGTCAAGTAAGAAGGTGTGATACTAGCTGGTAAATAGAATGGTACTTGGTGAAATAAAAGGCGGATAGTTTTGATTTAATGATGGAATATGTGTTGAAAATGCACAATGTGGATGTTGTTCTTGACTAGGTACCATGATATATGATTGTGTGTGCTTGTAGTACTTTGAATAGTCTGAGAGACTTGTATACTAACCGATGTTGAATTTGGATAACTGTAAGTGAACAGTAATATGTCAAATAAGATACAATATGTGAGGTGCCATGAGATGGTAGTTGAGTTATAAAATTGAGCACTCGGAGATGTGCATGTGCGTATACCAAGTGTGGTGGTATAGATTTGGGTTTTACGAAAATTATGAAGTGAATCATGGGAGTCTCACCCTATGTGAAGGGAATAGAAAATTGATTAGCACTGATGGATTGAGTCAAGGTCTTCCGGGAAGGCTTGTGATGATGAGATATTAAGATGGTGGCCAGATGGACTTTCATAAAGGATTAATTGTGATGGAGTCAAGTAAGAATGTGTGATACTAGCTGGTAAATAGAATGGTACTTGGTGAAATAAAAGGCGGATGGTTTTGATTTAATGATGGAATATGTGTTGAAAATGCACAATGTGGATGTTGTTCTTGACTAGGTACCATGATATATTATTGTGTGTGCTTGTAGTACTTTGAATAGTCTGAGAGACTTGTATACCAACCGATGTTGAATTATGAAAGTAATGACAGTGATGGATTTAGTTCCATATGGCATGATAAGTAAGTTTCTAGAATCCCTACATGATGGGACATGTATGAGAGAGATATGGTATGGTACATTAGAATGATACGTACTGGTTGAATGAAATGCTTATGAAGGAGAGGTGTACAGAATGAAACATATGAGGAATTGATAACATGAGTATGGAACAATATGTAAAGATAATTGTCAGTGGAAATCTTAGGCATGTTGCCTTTAATGTGAAAATCAATGATGAATTATATATCAAAGCTTGGAAATGGTTAGGTGAAATTGTAAGTATGGTCTTGTATATAGAAACTCATGAGTGGAGTCGTGGTTGAAGGCTTTGAGAAGGCCAATGTGATTTAACAATGGTAATGTATGGTCCATTAAGTGATAGTTCAATGTCTTGAGAAATGGATTCGCCAATGTGTTTTGGTGGAAGTTGGTAAACCTGTAAGGTTAGGTTCGGCAGTTGGGCACAAAGATGGTGCTTGTTTTAAGATAAAGTGCAGAAGTAAAATTGCACATTGTAGGTTAAGAACATGAGAAAAAGTATACGTATATATAACCTGTGGCTAAATGCCAAAAATGGGGATTATTCCCTCAGAAAAGGAAAGTACAGTGAGCGTGAACTAGATGATTACTCGGTGAATTGCACTGAGGGGCTATTAAGATTTCACAACAGTGTTTAATGTGGAATAAGAGATGTAGAAAAATTGATTTTTTAACAAAGTAAGATCATGTGATGAGTGTTACCGAAAGGAATTTGATGACGAGATTACATACTTCGTATAAATGAAACTCCAATAAGGATAGTTGTGGTTGTAACGTGTCAGAGATTGATAATTGCCTATGAGGCACGAATTGAATTGGACTGGGTATTGTTGACCAGCTAATCGGATTGGTAAGATTGCCAAGAGAAATTATGGGCTATATATGTTAGGTAGCCTGACTTGTGAAAAGGAATTGGTAAAGCAGAGAAAGTGTGCAACTGCGATGTGTGCTCCGACTGTTCACATGTGGTGACACCGGATGATATTGAAATTGGGGAGGAGTTGAAGACTCCCGTTGGGCCTTTGAAATGCTAGGCATTGTGAAAAGAGGCTGAGAAGCAAAAGAATTGTAATGTAAAAATTCAGTGAAAAGCCCGCACACCTGATGAAGCTACTTGGGAACGGGAGACTAAGATTCTCCGGCTGTATCCTGAGTTAGCATATGAGTATAATTTAATTTTGTGGACAAAATTCCAAAAAGGTGGGGTGAATATAACACCTTGTAAAATTAAATGTGAATTTATATGATATAATGTGGGTTAAAGGAGAAGGATTAGTGAAAATCTTGAAATTATGGTCAAAATGTGTACCAAGGGCAAAATGGTAATTTGCCAAAAACGTAATCAGAAGCATGAAAAATGGAAATTTTTATAACTGTACCGACAAGAGTGAAATTTTTATGAGTATTTTGAGGAAATAAAATATGTCATGAACCAGAAAAATATGTAGATTATGAATTTGTGATCGGAATTAGGTGAGGGATTAAAGTTAAATCGTTTGTGGGACCCGCTCCCACCAAAACCACTTAAGTTATCTTTCTTTTCCTCCACATGCGTTTGTCTCTTTCTCTCTCTCTCCCCCTCTTTCTTCTTCTTCCCTCTTCTGCGCACCTCCATGGAAGGCAAGGGCAAGAAATTTTCTTGCCTTTTTCCACACTTTTGAGCCGCCAAATCGATAAAGCTCCAACACCAAAGTTGTTAAGCATCATCTTGTGAGTATATTACCCTTCTTGAGAGAGTCATGAAAGTGAGTGTGTGATGAGATCCTCCCCCACCTATTTTGTACGAAATTGTGGAGTTTTGGGGCCATTGGTGGTGCTTTGGCTTGGATGGACACTTGATCATCAACCATTGGAGTCTTAGGAAGCTATTGGTTGTAAGTATTCCTAGTTTCATGGAGTTTTGTGAAAATCATAAAATGGGTTTTGTGTTGAAGTTGTGTTGGAAGATTTGTGTAGTTAGAGAGCTCAAATGGAAAATGTGCATTAGATCATTATGTCTTAGAATGATGTATTTGAGATAGAAATGCAATAAAATTTATTGGTGAAAAATGCTCATAACTTAGGAATTTTGCATGATGCCTAAGATTTGTGAAAATTGAATTGTGTAAGGAATTGATTGATAAGTAATTGTACGATGTTGTAATATGATTATATGATGAGTATGAGTGTTGAATTGGATTGAATACCCCTAGATTGATGGGCATGAGCAATTCGACCTATTGAGGTAATGGTTGGTGGATGATGAAAAATGGAAGTGTTAGTGAATAACTATGAATTGGTGAGTAGTGAGGGGTCATGTAATTGAAATAGATAAATTATTGGTTGTGTGCCATTGGGCCTAAGTGAGTCTAATTGATGATGAATTGTGTAAATGAATGGTAGGCATGGAAATTGTATTGATGATCATGTTGTTGATCATATAGGTTACCTCTCACGAACGCTATGGAAGCGGATTAAGCTTGGAGCTTACGTATGGAGCATTGGCTTCAGAGTTGAGGTAAACCCTTGGAACTTGGGTTTAGTCCCTTGTGTGCTCCACCACACCTAGTAGAAGGTTGTGGTTGGAATCTGTGTTTTTGAACATTGTGTGAATATGTATGTTCATGTGTTATTGCTTGATTATCTGACATGCTTGGAGCATGTTATGTGTGAATTATTTGATCTCTGGCCAGTGGATGTGTGTTGGTTTGGACTTTCGCTGGATATTCTGCTGGGGATTCCGGTCGGGTTTTGTCGTGGGGCCGACTCTGGGAGCGGCACCAGGATGATCCAAACGTGGGACTTCCGTTGGATAGGGCTCATGAGGAGTTCCAGTTGGGTTTTTCCATGGGGTCGTCTCAACCATGGGAGAGGCACCAGGAAGATGCCGGGAGTTATACGATGGGGTCCTTGAACGTAATCCTGATGTGGATGTTCTTGGATTTGTGCCCAATTGTTGTGATATTGTATGCCATGCATTTCATACTTTGTTATATGTTGCACATTGAGTGAGCCATGGGGTGGAGTGATCCTCTAGTACCCTTGGTTTACTGAGATATATTTGTATATCTCACCCCGCGTTTGGGGACATCATTTCAGGTTAGGTTGAGCCGGAGGAATGGAGCATGATGTGCATATTGAAGGCATTGCATGCTAGAGAATTCGGTTGGATACACTTAGCATAGAGTTTAATGTTTTGAATTTTAGGTCATGAACTTGTGCATGTTGAAAATGACATGTCTTTGTATATGTATAACTATACTTTGATGAGATGTATATTCTGTGTGAGCGTGGGACTTGTCCATAGCCACCTAAGATGCATTGGAAGCATGTAAATGTAAATTGAAGGGCTTTAGGCCTAGTTTAAGCATTGATTATATGTATGGTTAATAAAAGCATGAAATGGAACCTTAGTGATTGAAACATAATGAATATCATACATATAAATGGACTGTGATGGGTTGTAAGTGCCCCAAGGCGTTGTTGGTCGTTGGTGTGCCACCCATATGATTTTATATACCTTTATGATTTTAGGTACATAGTTGAGAAACTTGGGGAAATGTTGGAAATATAAACAAGGTGCTGCCCAATTTCTGTCTCATGTATGATGAAAGGTCAAGGAATTGTTAGAATTAAGAATTGATACATTGATGTTGTAAGCTTGTCAAGTCGGTCAAAAAATGTGTAGAATTGATTCCCCAAGAAAGATACATGAAAACTAAGAATATAGGAAATTGCCCAGAAGGGGGGCTTAAGCTTGCAAATGGAGGCTTAAGCCTGCTCAGGGGGCTTAAGCGTCCTGTAGCGCGCTTAAGCACCCTTGGTGGCCAAAAAATGTAATTCTTCTCTGCTTGTGGGGGCTTTAGCGCCCTGGAGCGCGCATAAGCGAGCGCAGCCCGTTTTCAGCATACACATGATTTAGTAAAATTGGGGTAACTTGAACTACAGAGCTCCAAATTGGGCGTGGTTTGAACCCACACGTAGCTAACAAAGAGGAATATAACATAGTAAGAGGTGAGAGTTTTAGGAGAAGTTTTAAAGTAATTGGATAATAAGAAAATAGTGAATACACTGGTATTGAACTTAAACAAAATAAGTTTTCAGCCTTGTTGGTTTATGGGAGCCACTTGGCATCTTTAAATGTAAGTTGCATGGTATTAAGCTGTATATTTCATAATTCCGCAATAAGTTTTGAGTTATGATCACAGTTATTTTAAAGGCAGAAACAAGATTAAAAAGGAAAAAAAAAAGTTTTCCCGTAAACTCAAATAACCGCTGTGATTGTGACTGCGCTTAATATCATATTTTTTTATAACACACCGGTCCGGTAACGGGGTGTTACACCCAACATCTAAAGTATGCATACTTGGGGAACGCTAACACCCTCCCTGTCATCATCTCGTCATTCCTGACCAAAGATCAAGAAGAATCATTGATCAACAAACTGAAGAAATATCAAGAAGCTATTGGTTGGACCATAGTTGACCTCAAAGGTATCAGTTCTGCTTTTTGTATGCATAAAATTTTATTGACTGACCTTGATAAATTTTCAGTAGAACATCAAAGAAGATTCAATCCCATCACGAAAGAAGTGCTGGGGAAAGAGGTAATTAAATGGCTAGATGCAGGAATCATTTAACCCATTTCAAATAGCAATTGGGTAAGCCTTGTTCAATGCGTTCCCAAGAAGGGAGGCATAACTGTGGAGCGAATGAAGCTGGGAATGCTGCCACAAGGAATTTCCCTCTTCCATTCACAGATCAGATGTTGGATCATTTAGCAGGCAAGGAATATTTCTATTTTCTTGATGGATATTCTAACTACAATCAAATTCCTCTAGCACCTGAGGATCAATATAAACCACTTTTACATGTCCTTACGGAACGTCTGGCTAAGGAAGAATGTCTTTTGGACTATGCAATGCTTCAGCAAAGTTCTAGAGATGTATGTTCTCTATTTTTTCTGATTTGATATGTGAAGGAGTGGAGGTTTTTATGGATGATTTCTCAATGCTGGGAATGTCATATGATCATTGCCTGAAAAATTTAGAAGAAGTACTACAAAGGTGTATCTTTTCTAATCTCGTTCTTAACTAGTAGAAATGTCATTTTATGGTAAAAGAATGAATTGTCTTATGATATAACATCTCCAATAATGAATTGAAAGTTGACCAAGCTAAAGTAGAAGCTACAGCCAAGATGCCACCCCCTATAAATGTTAAAACTCTTAGATCTTTTGTTGGGCATGCTGGCTTCTACATAAGGTTTATCAAAGACTTTTTAAATTATGAAGAATTTATATTTCGTATAGAATATTTTATGAAAGTGTTAAATATTTATTTGTTAAAATAATTTGGAATGTATTCAATATTATAAAAAAAAATTGTTTTTTGAAATTATAAGGTCTGTTTGATTGTGTTTTGATTTTTTTTGTTCTTAAAACTATTTTGTAGAATAATTATGGAAACAGTTATTTTCTATGTTTTTTTTGTTTTGAAAGTTAAAAAACAAAACATAAAACAAAAACAACTCAGACATGTTCTCTAAATTTGATTCTAAAAACAAAAAAAATAGTTACAATTTTTAAAACTTTTTTTTACAAAACAGGTTTACCAAACGAATTTTTTTGTTCTAAAGATTAGAAAACTGTTTTTAAAAACAAGAATCAAACAGAGCCTAATTTTGAAGGTTCCATGAACTGACCTAGTCCATAAGGCTTTTAGCCCGTACAAACCTTTATTACGGTGGATCATTTGGCCCTAGAGGCTTTTTACCCATAACCCGTGTAATGAGATGGACTGACCCATTTTATCCAGATTCCCCATTCCAGCTCAACAAAGCACTTTAGAGCTTCCCCCCTTTGCTCACATGGACCTTCATCTGCTCAGGATTCAAGTGAACCTCAAACCAACCATACGGGTTCCTTCATTTACCTGATTATCAAAGCCCACCGCAAGGACTATGCATAAAACGAAATTTGTTGAGCATTGTGCAGAGATGTAAGACCTGTTCAAAGTCTTTGTGCCTATTTTTATTTTCACCTTCACATTACATTGACATTTGATACTCGCATTAAAGGATGCCAACCTGATCAGTTAGAGCTCCTCCACAAGTCACATACAAATGAGTGGATCAAACAATGGTGTATTATTTTCAAATACTAGTAGCCAGCAAAATAAGAAAAGAGTTGGCGAAAAAGAGTTTAAAATGTATCGTGATATTAATTTCAAAGGAGATCTACATAGTTATTCTAAGTGTCCAACAACTATTTCAAAGTAGCTCTAAGCATCTTTCACCTTTTCATGCTGTACCATAAACAAATTTATCAAAAACATATTTTCCTCTATACCTTCCTGCCAATACCTTCCTGCTTGTCTATATCTCGTGTACAATTATTACTTTTAGCATCAAATAAAGATATTTACTTCTGCGTAGCGGAAAGAAAAACTGACGTTCACAACTGGGGCATGTAAACCAAAACTATAAACTGGAATACTACTGGACTTGTAGCTCAAAGATTTTGCTAAATTGCATACATACGAAAAGCACAGGTACATTAATCAGTTTTTGCTTACAGAAAAAAGAATCAGTTTAAGGACAGCACTAGACAAATATTATGCATGTTGATTGTATTATTTTCATACGCTTAAGAGGACAATTTCCATAAAGACTGCTTTCAGTATAAACACTGAATTATCTTCAGGCCAAACTCCTCTTAGTACAACTAATTGCTCCCAAAGTTCCTTTAGGGGTCACAGGTAGCATATGTTTCTATACCTCACTAATTCCTGGCTAATTATGCAACCACATATAACAGTAATTCACAACTACAACCATTTTTTAAATAACCAATATTTACTTTCTATTAATGGAAAAAAAAGTAATATCCAATTATCCATAACACTACTATCCGTACTACTAGTAATCTGGCTTTCAATGGCAGCGATATTCAATTAATATATGCCCTTACATATGATCAATGTAAATCAAAGCAGTCCCAAAGTATGCTTTCCAAAATGCTTCCAAATGGCAGATGGCATGCTACAAAATCAACAATATATACCATTATTTTAACCATTCCATTTATTTGGCATCGAGTAACCTCATTTTCCATTTCATTTGTTTGATCCCAAGGCGACAGAATACTACACTGAATCAAGATAACCAAGCATGATTGCATCATGCTTTTTGCAACACTAGACACTGCTACATGCTAATTCGCCAGAAAAAGTAACTGATATAACTTAAAACTCGATTGAACAAAGATATGCCAGACCATCTCCTCTAGTACAATATCATAGCAAAGGAATGCATTGCATTTGATACTTCATTGCCTTTTCTTCTTTTGTTGGTTCAACAGTTTTTTAACATTGTTTTAATAAGCTATAACTATGGTCATGCCCTTGAGCAACAACAAATTGTAAATATCCTTTTCTGTAGATGATCAAGATTTTTCAGTACGTACCTGATTGGAAGGAGAGAGAAAAAAAGAGATGACAAAAGGTTGGATGCCGATTCAACTCAACGTGGTAAAAGGGAAGGGGCGAGAGTATAAAAAGAGGGATATGTATGCTCTTCAGATTAGGCTTGAAAGTTTTCCTCTCCACAAGATGGTAAAGAAAACAATTGAAAATGAGAAAAAGATACAAAACATTAAATGCAAGTTGCCATCCATAAGAATCAGAAAACTCAATTTCTAAAGGATAGAAACTTGTGCACTGTGCATGTCTTTGACTGATTTAATTTTCTATGGTTTAGAGAATTTTCCAGGAACTGAATTGAATAGACCCTCAGGGCCTGTTTGAAGCCCCTGACAAAGAAAATAGGATATGATAACTTATCATATCCTATTTTATCTCCTGTTTGGTGGGTCAATAGGATATAATTAACTTATCTTATTGTCTCATTTTATCCTATTCAATACATGATTTATTATCCTGTAGGGGAGCTGGGTTAGGATTCAACAAAATAGCTAATATTGGATACCACCCAATATATCCCCACACTACCCAATATATTTGTATTTATTATATTATATTTTGTTTTTTCTTTCTTGTTTCTCTTTCTACATAATCTTATCATATTGTTATTCAGGTGCTCATGAAACACAGTACATGATATAGGCTTATCAGCCCCATATCATATCCTACCCTTATAAATCCTATATCATATCCTACCTTTATCATATCATATCCACCAAACGAGACCTTAGAGTTCCAGTTAACCTCTTCTCCTTTCTACACGGTTACTTATGTAACAGACAAGTCACTTGACAGATCATACTGCTTTCCACCCTTTCCTTCCCTACCTTTATTTACCTTTTCAAACAGATGCAGGTAGTAAGGCCATTATACTAAGACTAGACTAATCAATCCCCACAAAACTCCAACTTGTGAGGGTGGAATGAGAAAAATTCTTGTATTCAATCTTACCTCTGTATTTTTGCAAGGAGATTGTTTATTAGACTTGAACCCGTTATTAGGGGTGAAAGTGGGCTGGACTGGGCCAAGCTTTGCCCTGAAAAGCCCAAGCCTACGTCAAAAATTTTCAATTTGGCCTGGCCCAAGCCTAGTATGAGTCTAACTGTTAACCTGACTTGGCCCGTTTATAAAAAACAAATGGCCTGGCTTGGCCCATTAGCCTGTTAATTTTTAATTTCCAAGCAGAACCATGAATCAACTTTACAAAGTACTGAGATTCTGTTGCTACACCAAAAAATCATAATTTCAACGTCCAAATAGAATCATGAATCATAACAAAACTCATTCAATATGCATTTAAGTTGTTTTCAAAAGCAAAATGCTCAAACTAAATAATATACATTTCATCATATCCAACAAACAAATCCATACTATGTAAAGTAAAATAACTACATGAATCCAACAAACACATCATGATGCTTGTAGTAAGTATAAGCTCTCCCAAAAATCTTTTAATATATTCATATACACAATCTAACTTGTTGAGATGTTGATTCCTCTTATATAAGAAATAAAGTATGATTTCTATTAAAATATAATCGAATATAATTAAGTTATAAATAATTGCAATTGATTAAATTTATATCTTTTGTTTTTTCTTCAAGTCATAATTACTCTATTTTATTTTATCTAAAATAAATAATACAATATAGGTCAGCCTGTAGGTTTATAGGCCCGGCCTTCTGAAAGTGAGCTTACGGCCTTCTTATTAAACAGGCTTTTTTATGACCCAAGCTCGGCCTATTATACAAAATACAGGTCAGGTCTGGCCTAATCCCCTGTAGGCCGGCCCGGCCCAATTTCACCCTATCCGTGACCGAAAGTCACAAAGGAACCATTTTACCACTCCTCTAGGCTTGCCCTATTTAATATGCCATAAATATAGCAGAAAATAATGGTGCAATGTGGCAAAAGACTACAGGTTTCCTTATTCTGATACACCACCATGAGAAGAAGTGGGATTAACCCTCTTCATGATAATGAAGAAAGACCTATTAAGACATTTTGCAAGCTTATCATGACCCAGTTAGTAGCCGCACAATCAACACCAGTTAGACAATGCACCCAAGCATCGATATTCATTTGGCAAAGAGTACAAAGGAACTTGCTAAACCAGCACAAACTCTAACAAAAACATTGGTCCGTTGATACCTTTTATTAGTCAAACTCTCAAAATCTATCAATTGACCCTAAAATAAACCACGATTGCTAAATTCACAGATAATAAAATTCAAAAGATTTTTTTATATTTAAAAAAATCTAAAGTAGCGAGAGATGTACATCACATCAAACATCCATCATTATAAACACCAAGATCACAACAAGCAAAAAAAAGAAGAAAAAAAAAAGGACATAATTTAGTAACTAACAGCATATAGACAAGGTTGATTGTAGCAGATTGCTACAACATTGATGGTTGATGATAATGTCAAGGTTTGTACAACGTGGGAAGGGTAGACAAGAGGCGAGCCAGGCGTAGTTGTTGCTGCCGGTAGCAGCGTTTAAGGTAGTTTTCAAGGATCTCCATGACGGAGACGAAGCGCCTCATCTCCTCCAGCCGTCGGCTCAGCTCGGCTTCGCGAGCCCTGGCGCGGGCGAGCCGAGCCTCAGTCTCTGCCAGCCGATCGCGGAGATCTTCCACCGCCGAGGCCGAGCGCGCGTTCACGTTGTCTGTGGATAAGGATCGGTGCTGGCCGCGACACATGACGCTTCAGATTTCTGGAACTCAGAATTCACTTTAACACAACCTACCCCGCGTTTGTTTCTTTTAATATTGATGTTAGAACTGCAGAGACCCACGCAGATATACGGGAATATAAAGGGAAAAAAAAATAATTTGCAGTTACATTTCAATAATGGAAACGTTATATTGTTACTTATCTTTTTTAGTATCTCTTACTATCAAATCTATTTTCGTTAATTTAACGGTTATAATTTATTATAAATTAATAATTAATTAATAAATATGACCCCATAAATTATAACGGTTAGATTGATGGAAATTAACGGTTAAGATTTGGTAGTAAGAAGTAGTAAAAAAAAATGTAACAAGTATAACCTATCCCTCTTTTTATTACTAAAAAAATTAGTAAAATTGATTTGTGAAAAACTAATTTCTTTAAAAACACAAACACATAATATAAAAAACAAAAAAGTCAATTTAGAAAAGTTTGACTTCTCAATATTAAAAAAAATAAAAATGTTAGTACAAGCATCATATACCGCCGCCCCAGAAGATCTCACTAGGAGATTCTGGAGTATCTCAACAGCTTGGAACAGTCACTGATTCAGGGCTATTGAGACGGATGGGATCTCAACAGAAGGGTGGTTATATCCGACTAAAAGGGGGAGCTCAGGGGGCTGAAAACCTAGCAAGGTAATCCTATAAATAAGAGCTCAAACATTTCAGGTATTGACTTCTCGATTAACTAGCTTATCTCACTCACATTGAGCACACACCACTCCTTGGTTGTAAAGCCTATTGCTTGTGTGCAGTGATTGGGACCTCGGCTTTAAACCCAGTATATAGTTGATATATACTATCTCTGAGCGCATACCATACGGTATAGCAATACGGTCTATCTTGGACCTAACATTGGCGCCGTCCGTGGGAATCGGTAAAATTCGACTCCCATACCACAATGACGAACACTCGTTCCACGTCTAGCAACGCTCAGACGTCGTCGCATCAGTCTGCATTGGAGCAGATTCAGGCTACTACTACTCCTGTTTTGGTGGACGTTCAGGTCGAAGGGGTCGGACTACAAGGGCCGACTCCTAGATCCCTAATCGGAAACACAACAGCTGCAACCCGCCCACCTGAACCACCAAATGTCACCACGATGGCCATGGGGGCAATCCTTCAACGGATGCAGGAGATGGAAAATAGATTCCTAACTCAGCAACGATTGGACGCGGAGAGGATGGCAACACTTGAAACCGAGTTGAGAAATCGGAACCCTCATGGAGGAACTGGAGGAGATGCGCAAGTCCAGAATGGAGGAAACTTGCATCAAAATGCTGGTGGGAATGCTAATGCTGGCAACGGTGGAACACAACACCATTCCGCAGCTGCAGCCGATGCAAATGTCCTGCACAATCTTAACCTTCACCTCGGCAACCAACAAGAGGGTGGAGGCCAGAACAACTTGCATAATGAAAATTACCTGAATGATGATGAGGCTAATGATAGCCCATTCACAGAGAGACTCATGAACTTGGTCATTCCGCCAAGGTTCAAGAGCACTAGAATACCGCCTTACGATGGGAGTCAGGACCCAGAAGCCCCCTTGGAGGCCTTCAAGACTGAAATGTTATTTAATGGGATCACAGGACCCATTTGTTAGTATATGGGTGTCCTAGAGACAATCTTTTGATTAAATAAAGGACACTAGATATAGAACTTTGTTTGTCGCAAATAAATGAAAGCACTATTTATTCAGTTTCATATTGTGTCTCGATATTACTGTTAATATTATATGAACGAACTGGATAAACCCCTTGGAATAGAACAGGTATCTCTTGAGTATCTGTGATGAGATCACGATCATGAGGATTCAAGGATATTGCATGTCTATTCCTAATTATATGTTCCTAGTCTAGAGACACTGAGTTTGGGGATCAGTGATCTCGAGTAAAGACTAGTACGACTTATCTACTTGTATATGGATACAAGGTAAAGACCTCATGAGCTGCAGATATGGAGATATCTTAGCTAAAGTCGTGGGTGGACCTATAAGAGTATAGCTCGCACTGAACAGACCCAAAAAGAGACTCTATGAGAAAATCTCACAGATAGTGTCATTAGAGTAATCTCTTTATGTTTGGGTATGTCTTTCCTTAGACCAGAAGTTATTACCTAGACTGTGTTCTTGAAGGCATGTTTTGATTGTATGCCTCGTCTGCCTGAAACATGGAGACTCGTAGGTATACTGTTGGGCGTGTCCTTAAAGGGCACAGGGCTAGGGTAATAAGCTGAAGGAATTCGTCAAATCTCTGTGAGAGATTAGGTTATCTGTAAACCGGAGAAATCGGGATGACATTTACAGGGACTCGGGAATCTATGCATAGTAAAAGAGATCATGAGATGATCTGCCTTTAGAGTCAGTAAATTGAAGATTCCCTATTTCGAATAAAGCTTACCCTAAATCGCAGGGGTTGATACATTTCCTTACCCTAGGTTAATGGGAAGATAACCGAGACGAAAAGAAATACATACGGTAACCAAATATGTGCAATAGGATGATCAAGTCATTAATCTGACTAGTTCTGAGGCAACAAAGCATTACTAGTGCTCTGTGTTGTCATTAATTGGGTTGTGGGCTTGTTGAGCCTAAGCCCAGTTATGTCAGAAGCTAAGTTAGACCTAATGGGTCACACACTAACACCTTGTAGTCATGATGGACTAGCTTTAAAGGTATTGGGCCTAATAATGGTTGTTAGCCCAAGAAGCTGTTTGGAAGCCCACCTAAAAGGGTGGGTGGTGCATGGAGCTCAGTAATGGGCTTGGATAGTTCAAGCCATTACTAATTAATTTAATTAGTTAAATTAAAAATCAAATATTTGAATTTCGAATTTTGAATTTGAAATTTGAATTTTGAAATTCGAATTTTGAATTTGAAATTTGAAATTTGAAATTTGAATTTGGATGAAATTCGAATTTTGAATTTGAAATTTGAAATTTTGAATTTTGAATTTGAATGTTTGAACATTTGAATTCAAGTGTTTGAATTCGAATTTGAATTGGCTTTGAAAAGTTGTTTCATAACAAAAGGATAAGACAGGATCTTATTGGAGCATATTCCTTGGATCAAGAAGCATCTTTGGAGCACTTCCTTGGGCTGTTTGGTGCGCAAGTTTAAGTGATAAGGATGTCATCTTATCACTTAAAACAAAGCTCCATTCAGATTTGGTGGTTGAGGGAATCAGTGGGTGAGTTGATTCAAATTTTGAATGCAACTACTCAATATATTTGGACCCCTTCTAGGGCTGAATTATGCGCATGAAAAGTGTATACTATATGATAGTTTATGAATTTAAGTTTAAATTATTTTGAACTTAATTTCATGTGGATAAGATTAGAGGTTGTTGGCAAAATTGGTTTTGCAACAGCTCCACCTTATCCTCCCTGTTCCATGCGCAAACTTCAAAGGTTTTTGAAAGTTGGTTTTCATTTTGAATGAATTAAATTCCCTCTTCCTCTCATCAAGGTGTGCGCATATGTACAGCCTCCTCACCTTAGGTTTTTGTCAAGAAAACCTAGCCAACTCTCCTTCATCTGATGCACCATTCTGTAGGTAGTTCACTACACCTTTCCAAACAGAATACCTAGCCTCCACCTTCACCACTTGTGCGCATAGCAAGCCTCACTGTGGTGTTCATCTGGTGGCTTTCAAGAAGGGGTTCTTGCATCATTGACGAACGGTGGTGTGGATCACAATTAGAGGGTTTGAACCCTTCAAGCCTGACATCTGATCTCCCTGACTGATCAGGCCAAAAATAAGGTAACATCATGCTGTCTTAAAGCATGAACCTATGTGTGCATGTATATTCCGCAGTAAGATTTTTGTTTTACACCTTACATGCATCAGCCTTCAAAGGCCAGTTTACTTTCACCATTAAGGCCAGAATTTTTGCAACGACGTTGACAGGACAGGCAATGACCTGGATAACCAGGCTTCCCAGGAATTCGATTGACTCGTTCGAGGACTTAGCCCGGACTTTTCGACTTAACTTCGCAACAAGCAAAGTACATCCCATGCCGGCCTATGCTTTGGGAAGAATTCGCCATAAGGAGAACGAATCGTTGAGAAAATACCTCGACCGATTCAAAGATTCCGCTCTCAAGGTCCGGGGCCTCACGGAAGCCGTGCACCTCTATTTAATCATTTCAGGGTTAGATGGTGACTCCCCTCTTGCGAGGTCAATTTATAAAAACCCGGTCAATGACCTTGAGGAATTCCGACGGAGGTCGGATAAATACATCGATGTTGAGGACATGCAAAAGGTTTACTTCGAATCTCGAGGACGAAGCCTGTCACGAAGGAGTCCGAATAAGAAAAATGGTAGAGATCGATATCAGAAAGGGACCTAAAAGAGGAAAGGATGCTCGTGAGAAGAGGGCGGAAGATCGCTCCCCTAGGAGAAAATTTGAAGATTACACGCCGCTGAACATGTCCAGGTCTAAGATTGGAAGGAGGTAGCTCAAACAGAAATGCGAAATGTCGAGAGACCTCGTCCCCTCAAAGCAAAGAGTGGACTGGACAGAAGTAAATACCGTGCATTCCACGACCAAAACGACCATCTTACGGATGAATGTTGGGACCTTCGAGACGCAATTGGAAAACACGTCAGAGAAGGGAAGTTGAAGCATTACATAATCCGAACACAGGGGAAGAAAAATAATAAGCAAAGACAAAAAAGCCGTAGCAGAAGCCGAAGTCCGAGGAGAGAAAATAGAAAGGATCAAAGGCAAGACCGCAATGCCAAGGGCAAAGAGGTCGACGATAGAGGTGAGACTTTCCCTGAAGCAGAATTTGAATGTAATGTGATTAGTGGAGCTATGGGCGGAGGAGGAGACTCGGCGAACGCCCGGAGAAAATACTTGAAGGAGGTCATGTCCATCAGGGACCGACCGACCTTCAAAGTGAAGGACAACGAGCCGGATCCCCCTCTATTGTTTTTTACCAAAGAAGAATTGGCAAGGGTTGTGCCAAGACACACTAATGGATTGGTAATCACGGGTGTATTAGTCCATTGCTGAGTTAGGAGAGTTTTCATTGATCACGGAAGCTCGGCGGACATAATTCTCTGGGATGCTTTCCAGAGAATGAATTTGGATGAGAAGGACTTGAAACCATGCGTTACTGAGTTACTGGGGTTTAATGGAGCATTGTCCCCCCCCAAAGGGTTATATTGACCTGAAACTGACTCTAGGTACGAAGGATTCATTCCGTACTGGAAGGGTTCGTTTCGTTGTGGTGGATACTTCTTCTTCCTACAATGTGATCATTGTCGTCCTACAATTCATGAGTGGGACATGCTGATATCCACTAAGCATCAATGCTTGAAGATGCCAGGACCGAATAATGAGGTCGTCACAATAAGAGGAGACCAAAAAGAATCAAGGGAATGCTATTATGAGACCTTGCGAGTCCATCATGGCGATCCAGCATCCCCTCTCGAATTAGAGGGGGGGAACGAAGGACCAGTCCCTAAGGGCAGCTGGAAGGGAGGTGAATTTGATCGAGCTTGACATGAGGGAAGAGCTACAGTCGCCATGCCCAGAACCCGAAGGCGACTTAGATGAAGTCGAGATCCGTGGAGATGGTGGAGGACACACCAAGGTGGAAAGTCTTTAGGGGGTGAGTTTCAAAATGAACTCGTCTCTTTCCTAAAGAAAAATTCCGATGTGTTTGCATGGAAGGCTTCGGAGATTCCAGGAATAGACCCAACGTTTTGCTGCCATAAGCTCTCCATGTATCCGGGATCACGGCCAGTATCCCAAAAGATGAGGAAGATAGGGTTGGACAGGCGACCAGCTCTAAGCGAGCATGTGGACGAGCTTCTAGAGGTTGTATTTATCAGGGAGATACAGTACACTACATGGCTGTCTAACGTGGTAATGGTTAAAAAACCAAGTGGAAAGTGGAGAATCTGCGTTGATTACACGGATTTAAACAAGGTTTTCCCGAAGGACTCATACCCAATGCCTAGCATTGACCAGTTAGTTGACAATTCGTTCCAGCTACTCTCATTTATGGATGCGTACTCGAGGTATAATCAGATCCCTTTACACCCAGACGATCATGAAAAGACAGCTTTTATCTCAGAAAAAAGGAATTTTTGTTACAACGTCATGCCTTTTGGCCTCAAGAATGCTGGGGCAACTTATCAAAGAATGATGAACCGAGTCTTCCAGGCACAGATTGGAAGAAATCTGGAAGTCTACATCGACGACATAATCGTCAAATCGCTAAGCATTTCGGCACACATTGCCGACCTAGGGGAGACTTTCAAGCAATTAAGAGCTCGAAAGATCAGGCTGAACCCAGCCAAATGTGCCTTTGGGGTACCAGCAGGAAAGTTCCTGGGGTTTATGCTTACCAACCGAGGGATAGAAGTAAATCCTGACAAATGTAGGGCTGTACTCAAAATGAAACAGCCGGAAAGCAAGAGGGAGGTCCAATAGCTCACAGGCCGCCTTGCTGCCCTGACTAGATTCCTGCCCAAGTCAGCTGATATGCCTTCAGCATATAGATATTTCAGCGTAAAAAGAATAAGGATTTGACAGTAATTCAGTAATAAAGGTTATTATTTTTAATGAATTATTAACAATCCATGTTCAGACACACTCTCACTGATTTTTCTATATTTTTATAGGTTATGAGGTGAAGAAATTCAGAATTTGAAAAACAAATAAGGGAAGACCGCGCGAGAGACCGAACAAGGTGCCAGAGGATTGCGCCATTGTTGAATTCAAATCTATTTTAATTTAATATTTTCGTTATACGTTACGTAATAAGTTTAATTTAATTCTTCTGTTATACGTTACGTAATAAGTTGTAATTAATTCTTCCGTTATTTTTTTTAAATCAGAGGGGCAGTTTTGGAAAATGGAAAAGATGGCTGGCTATTTAAGAGCACACATTAAGGGACTCCAGGTCTTCAGAAGAAAGCAGTCACACTTCTGAGAGGAAGTTCTGAGTCTTTGTTCTTCGAGTTCTTTGGGATCTTCGAGTTCTTCGAAGTTCTTTTCTTTTTCTTTTCTTTTTGTTTTATGTTTTATTTTTGTAGATCAGTCATGACAATGGTTGGCTAGATCTACTTTTTATTGTGGTAAGGGTCACAACCCTGAATGTGAACCCCTTGTAGTTTGGATCTGATTTATATATGTTTATCTTTCTGCATCTATTTTCCTTCGCTCTTCATCTCATTGTTCTTTTAGATCTGATCATTCTAACAGATCACTAGGGTTAGGATTTACAATAGGAATATTGGGATCCTAATTCCCGGGGTTTAGGCACTAGGGATAGGCTACATAAACTGCAAACGTGAAAGATTCACCGAATTGTATGTTTAATCTGAAAAGGAATCTCTAAGGAATTAGGGTTCTAGGTTAAGATCCCTGGAATTAGGGCTTAACCGATTAAATAAAAGATGGTGAATCGTTTGATAATGGGTAATTCATATGTAAATTTCCATTCAGATTACAAGGTGGGGATCAAACAGGTGTTAGTACTCTTACTGCAATATTTTCACAATTATTTTTCAAAACCCTAATTTTATGCGATTTGTTCATCCATTTTAAGAAAACCCTAAAAATACGCCATTTACTTTTAAATTTACTTTTTGTTTTTAAACCAACAACAATTGCTACATCTTTTGATCCGTTCAACTTAAGGGGACTGGTTATTATAGTACTTGGTATACAATCCCTGTGGAGACGATACTCACTTATCACTTTTATTACTTGGAACGATCGGTACACTTGCCGAGTTCGCAACATCAGCTGAGAAGGCTCTGCATTTTTTCAAACTCCTCAAGAAGGAAGCAGATTTTGGCTGGGGGGAAGAATGCAAGAAGGCATTTGAGAACATCAAGAGTTTCTTAGCCACCCCTCCTGTGTTAACAAAACCAGAGCCCGGAGAAACGTTGATTTTGTACCTGTCTGTAGGTGAAGAGGCCATCAGCGCCGCTCTGGTCCGGGAAACTGACAAATCACAGCAGCCGATATATTTTGTAGGACGGACATTGCAAGGGCCAGAACTCCGCTATCATAAGCTGGAAAAAGTTGCATTTGCTTTGCTGACAACAGCAAGAAGGCTCTGACCCTATTTCAAAGTCACCAAATTATAGTGCGAACGAACCAACCCATCAGGCATGTGCTGCACAAGCCGGACCTAGCAGGCAAAATGATCAATTGGGCCGTCGAACTTTCTGAATTCGTCATAATGTACGAACCTCGACAAGCAATCAAGTCGCAGGCATTGGCCGATTTCATCCTAGAACTAACCCAGGCCAATGAACAAGAAGAAGCGGATAAAGACCTCTGGACGGTATATGTTGATGGATCCTCGAATTCTAAGGGAAGCGGAGCAGGGGTGATCATTGAGAGCCCGGAAGGAGTATCCATTGAGCACTCACTTCACTTAGCATTTCCGACCTCAAACAACCAAGCCGAATATGAGGCGTTCATTGCAGGGATTATGCAAGTAAAAGAGCACAGAGCAAAGAAAATTAAAGTCATGAGCGATTCGCAAGTGGTTACTTCCCAGGTCGAAGGAAAATACCAAGCTAAGGGTCCCCCTGATGATGAAATACCTTCAAAGAGTCAAGGAGTTGCTGGCCGAGTTCGACGAGGTAATAATTCAATACATACCTCGGAATGAGAACATTAGGGCCGACATCCTATCTAAATTGGCGAGCTCGAAGGGTTCTGGCAATCACCGCACTGTGATTCAACAGAGCATTTTAGAGCCGACATGTGTCATTATGATAACCGACACGGAAGATTGGAGAAGGCCAATTGTGGCCTACCTTGAAAAAGGAATTGTGCCAGATGACACGCAAGAGGCAAAAAAGCTCGTGAGGAACTCGACCTGTTTTATTATAGTAGAAGGGCAACTTTACAAAAAGGGCTTCTACGCGCCCATGCTGAAGTGCTTGGACAAGAATGAGGTCGAATATGTATTGGCGGAGATCCATGAGGGCATTAATGGGCATCACATGGGAGGAAAAACGTTAGCCAAAAAGGCACTAAGGGCCGGATATTACTGGCCGACCATGGGGGCAGACGCTATGGAACATGTTAAAAGGTGTGAGCAATATCAGAAGCATGCACTAATAATTCATGCACCCCCCGAAGAATTGCAAACTATCACGGCACCATGGCCGTTCTTCAAATGAGGAATGGATCTGTTGGGACCTTTTACCGCGGCTGAAGGGCAACTCAAATGGTTGATAGTTGCTGTTGATTACTTCACCAAGTGGATCGAGGCTGAGCCCCTCGCCACCATTACCTCAGCAAGGATACAGAGGTTTTTTGAAAGAAACTTGATGTAATATCCCGGGCGCTGACGAGAGCGGGGAGTGATCGCCGGTGCGCAAGGGCACGGACAAGGAGCGGCTCCTGGGAGGCTTCCGGCGATGGGGGTACATGAATGAATCGAATAACACCGGAAAGAGAGGGATTCCAGAGACTGTGCTTGTATGGGACAGTACAGTTGGGAATGGCTTATAAGAATTAATTGGTACTACCTATACTAACAAGATGCATCTACTTTTCGGTAGCCCGGATCGGAAGAACTCCACAGTTAAGCGTGCTTGACTTGGAGCAATTCTGGGATGGGTGACCTCCTGTGAAGTTTTCCCGGGAAGTGTGCGAGTGAGGACAAAGCACGCTGAAAAGTCTCGTGTTAGTGTGTGGGGACAGTCGTTAATCCTTGCAAGTTGCCAGGCGTTACAAGTGGTTTCAGAGCAGGGCCTCTCATCCAGTACGGTATGGTTCTAGGAAATATGATTTTTGATAATATTTCAGGAATTTAAGTCAATTTGTGGAAGTTTGTCAACGGAGCGCGCTGTAGCTTAAAGAGGTATTTTTCCGAACAACCGTAAAGCTCCAAATTTATCTGAGGGAGTAAAATTAAAGGATTTTGTTAAGATGAAAAATTATAATTTCTCATTAGATTTTTTAAATTGTGAATTTTAGTGATGATCGGAGGGAAATTCGGGTGAGTTTTAAATCACGTGGGATCCGATCCCACTTAAAGTCAAATAAACACTCTTAAACCACTATTCATCTTCTTTCATTCTCGTTTTTTCTTCTTCTCACAGCGCATACAGCCCCAAAAACCTCCCTCTTTGCGCAAGTTTTCATTCTTTCCCTAAACCAAGCTATACTCAACCAAATTCAACAAATTTTGTGTTGAATCTTGATGGAAAACACCTTCTGAACCCATTAGTACCACTATTGAGTCTTGAAATTGAGTGTGGGAGGAGATCCACCATTGTTTATGTTGCGGTTTTCATGCAAAAAAGGGTGATTATGTTGATTTCAAATGCTCTAATGGTGGAGTATACTTAAGTGGAGCCTTATACCGTTCAATTGGGTGAGTTATTTCAACATTTCATTGGTTAAATTTTGAGTTGTGATAATTGACCCTAAAGAGGGATTTTGTGATATGTGGTGTTAGAGAGCTCAAATGGAAAATGTCTACTAGATGATAATGTCTTAGAATAATGTATTAATGCTAGAAATGCAATGAAAATTTTAAGCGAAAAAAATGAATTTTGACTTAGAAAAAAAATTGGTGCATGAAGTGGATTTTTGAGTTTTGGTGTTAATGTGTGGTATAGTGAATTGTAGTGTGTTTATATGATGATATGAAGTGATTGTGTGAGGTGTGGACCATAGGAATTGAGTGGAAATCCTTGGTTTGGCTAAACAAGATTCGGCCATTGATGTATAATTGAGCAAATTGATGTTTTAGAACACTTTGGTGTTGTGTTGTGTGATGGAAAAGTTATTAGATGGGTTGTGTGGTGATTGGCATGTGGAAGAATCAATGTAAAAATAATAAGTGTTGAAAGTGGCAAAATGTGCCTAAAGTGTAATATTTCGCAAAATGTTGCGTAAAAGTCGTAAAACCGAAAAACGGCGATTGAACTAGCCTTTGGGTAACCTAAGTAAGTGAAATAAAATGAGAAAGAAAATTTAGAAAAATAAAACCCAAAATAACACTATGTTGGCCGAACCCTTAAGGGAGTGGAGAGAAAATCTGACGTTTTCGCGTTTTGACGTATTTTGACTGAAACTGACGGGTGTGCATGGTTGTACAGGTTGCCGTACGTGGATATAAACTTGGAACAGTGAAACAGTGGATTGCCCTTGGTCCTGGATCAAGTGGATTGAGGTAAGTGATGTGGGTTATACATGTTATTTTGAAATTCATGAGTGGATTCAAAGTTCTAAGTGTGTGGAATGGTCCTCTATGTAGGCGTTCCCTGTGAATCAAGTTGTAAGTGGAGTTCTGCGGAGCTCAGTGAAAGGAAAAAGAAAGGTAACCTCTTGGTACTGGGGCTTGTTCCCCTTTTGTGTTCCACCTTACTAGTTAATGGCAATGGTAGGAAGTGTGTATGAGTAATGTAGAACAGCATGAGCATGCATGTGCAATATCACAGTGGGTACTTATGTACCAGATCTCTGGCCAGTAGATATTTTTAGCCTTCGGGCAAGTTTCCGGACTACCACTGGATAGGTCTCCGAGAGGGAGTTCCAGTTGACCCAGGATCCTGGTGTGTTATCCGGATAGGAGCACACTAGGTAGTCTCGGTGTATATGGTTGGAAGGGGTACCTTGGTGGCTTGTTCTCTGAACACGCCAGGGGTTGTACCCATAGGCGTATAGCCGAGGACATGGCGTGGTATTGGTAGCTACCATTCCCGCATGTCGTAGTTGTTTTCTGATATTATCCCCCTTTCTCTAAATCCCTTGCTTTATCCCGTTTTATAACAGTGGTGTTGTTTTTATGCTATTGATATACATCGAAGTGAACCATTGGACGGAGTTTTCTCCAGAACCTCTTGGTTACTGAGATATATCCGTATATCTCACCCCGTCTCGGGGCATTTGTTTCAGGATGTACCAGTGGATATGGAGCAGCGGGCAAGAAGCCCGCATGATGATGAGTGGAGTAGTGATGCATGTTTTGTTCCAGTGCATCATACATGTCATTTTAGTTTATGGATTTATTTGGCAAGTGAAGTTGTAATATGTAAACATTTGTAGTTTAAAGTTAAAGTTGTAAATGTAAATGTAATCCAGTATTGTAAATGTACCATGGATGTATGTAATATGATGGAAGGGCTTTAAGCTTATTGTAGGTTTATGATTATCTGCATTATGGTTTATGCATGAAGTTTAATGTTAGTGATTGAAACTATAAAGGACTTGAAAGTAAACTGTTTATGTTTTAAGTGTATGTTGGATTGGGTTGTAAGTGCCCCAAGGCGTTGTTGGTCCTTGTGTGTGCCAACCATTGGATTTTGCTAGATTTCAGGTGTACTAGTGATGTTAAACAGCTTATGCAAATTTGGGGATTTTAGGAAATACAAAGGAAACTCTGGCGAATTTTCTGTAGAATTGGCAGTTTTTGGGTTAAATTTGGGAGAGCATATCTCTCTCCATAGTGGTCCGATTGGGACGTGCCATACGCCATTTTGAAGCTTAAGATGTTCCCTACGTTGTGTCAAAAGCCTAGGATCGTTGGTGGTGTGCGCAGCCCTTGGGGGCTGTTGTCATATTCTACCCTGTTCTGTCCTGTTTAGTGGGCAGATTTGAAGTAGTTTTGGGAAATTAATTTCCGCTTCGTTACTTGGTCGAATTAAGCATACGATATATCAAATCGAAGTTTGAGGTGTCTAGTTTATGGTGTAAAAGTTTGAGAGTCATTGGCTGGGCGGTTAGGTGCAGTTTATTCCGTGAAGATTGGAGGTTCTAGGCTGTTTTGGAGTTGGTAGGCAATATTGTTTGTCCAACTTCAAACGACGATAACCGGAGCTCACGAGCTCGGAATCGAGTGTGTGATAGCTTGTTAGAAAGGTAAGTGAATAAGGAAAAAAGATAACCTAGAGTTTAAGTTTGGATTTTTATTTTGTGTTCGTAGAAAAATAAATTAGCAAATCCGGTTAAGTGGTAAAAACGTAAAAAGTGAGGAATTGGCAAAGTTGGTTTATGGGAAACCCTTAGTATCTTGTATGTGATAAAATAAAGTGTATAAATAGTTAAGTAAGTCTTCCGCTAGTGTTTCAGTTACGATCACAATTTTTATTATTACGCTTTTTATACTTTTACTGTTCGCGTAATAATCGGAAATAGTTTATTCTCATTTTTATAAATGAATTGCTGTGATTGTAACTGCGCTTAATATCATAATTAGTGTTAACAATACTGGTGTACAACGGGCTTTTACAGGGGTATCTTCATTCCCTACTCCCAATCTTAAAGGCTTTAAAAATGCCTACTTTAAAGTGGCCTCTCGCCCCGACTCTCTTCTGTGGTTTGGCAAGGAGTTGTTAGATGACGGAAATATTTCATGTCAATTCGAGCTGTACTGGATGCGGAAACATTACCGATGGCGTCCTAAAGATTATGCCACCCCTCTGACCGCTCTTTCCAAGGATGAAAGGTTGGCGGTGCGAATTATAATTGAATATGTCGATGATTATGGCATCATTGACTTAAGTCGGATAGTAGATAAATTTGGGGACGATGCCATTTATGAGCTCGGTATGTACATCAATTTTATATTATTTTTACTTGCTTTAGCTTATTTGTAGTATCTTGATCCGAACTTTGACCTTTGTTTGCAGTTAGCATGACGTCCGCCGAATATAAGAAATATCTCCCCAAGAAATCCGTAAAAGGGAAATCGAGAGACGCTGCCCCTCTTGAGCCCGAGGCTTCCAAAAGAAGACGGGTAGATATTATACTTGGCAATAGCTCGTCAAGTGCTGAGGTGGTGGCAACTGATACTCCCGTCGCTCCGTCTTCCCCGTGTCCAGTTCCCCCCGTGGCTCCTCAGAGTAATCTGATTAGCCTAGAGCCAGGAGAGCTATGGAGGTCGGGGGTTTCTGACCGCCTCTGGGCCGCCTTGAAGCCTCCTTCAAGTCTTTTTATAGACTCAGGCTTGACCTCTACTGCGAGGGCTATGAAGAGACTTGGAGGAGGCTTCAAGGCGGCCCGGAGGCGGTCAGAAACCCCGACCTCCATAGCTCTCCTGGCTCTAGGCTAATCAGATTACTCTGAGGAGCCACGGAGGGAACTGGACACGGGGAAGACGAAGCGACAGGAGCATCAGTTGCCACCACCTCAGCACTTGATGAGCTATTGCCAAGTATAATATCTACCCGTCTTCTTTTGGAAGCCTCGGGCTCAAGAGGGGCAGCGTCTCTCGATTTCCCTTTTACGGATTTCTTGGGGAGATATTTCTTATATTCGGCGGACGTCATGCTAACTGCAAACAAAGGTCAAAGTTCGTATCAAGATACTACAAATAAGATAAAGCAAGTAAAAATAATATAAACTTGATATACATACCGAGCTCATAAATGGCATCGTCCCCAAATTTATCTACTATCTGACTTAAGTCAATGATGCCATAATCATCGACATATTCAATTATAATTCGCACCGCCAACCTTTCATCCTTGGAAAGAGCGGTCAGAGGGGTGGCATAATCTTTAGGATGCCATCGGTAATGTTTCCGCGTCCAGTACAGCTCGAATTGACATGAAATATTTTCGTCATCTAACAACTCCTTGCCAAACCACAAAAGAGAGTCGGGGCGAGAGGCCACTTTAAAGTAGGCATTTTTAAAGCCTTTAAGATTGGGAGTAGGGAATGAAGATACCCCTGTAACAGCCCGTTGTACACCGGTATTTTTAACACTAATTATGATATTAAGCGCAGTTACAATCACAGCAATTCATTTATAAAAATGAGGATAAACTTTTTCCGATAATTACGTGAACAGTAAAAGTATAAAAAGCGTAATAATAAAAAGTTGTAATCGTAACTGAAACACTAGCGGAAGACTTACTAAACTATTTATACACTTCATTTTATCACATACAAGATACTAAGGGGTTCCCATAAACCCACTTAAACAATTTCTCGCTTTTTACGTTTTTACCACTTAACCAGATTTGCTAATTTATTTTTCTACGAACACAAAACAAAAATCCAAACTTAAACTCCAGGTTTTCTTTTTTCCTTATTCACTTATCTTTCTAACAAGCTATCACACACTCGATTCCGAGATCGTGAGCTCCGGTTATCGCCGTTTGAAGTTGGATAAACAACATTGCCCACCAACTCCAAAACAGCCTAAAACCTCCAATCTTCACGGAATAAACTGCACCTAACCACCCAGCCACTGCCTCTCAAACTTTTACACCATAAACTAAACACCTCAAACTTCGATTTGATATATCGTATGCTTAATTTTACCAAGTAACGAAGCAGGAATTAATTTCCCTAAACTGCCCCAGATCTGTCCACTGAAACAGGCCAGAACAGGGCAGTTCGTGTCTTCAGCCACCATAGGCTGCGCACACCACCAATGATCCTACGATTTTGATACAACGTAGGGGACATCTTAAGTTTCAAAATGGCGTATGGCACGTCCCAATCGGACCACTATGGAGAGAGATACGCTCTCCCAAAGTTCACCCAAAAACTGCCAATTCTACAGAAAATTCGCCAGAGTTTCCTTTTTATTTCCAAAAATCCCCAAATTTGCATAAGCTGTTTAACACTACTAATACACCTGAAATCCAACAAAGTCCAATGGGTGGCACACACAAGGACCAACAACGCCTTGGGGCACTTACAACCCAATCCAATATACACTTAAAACATAAACAGTTTACTTTCAAGTCCTTTATAGTTTCAATCACTAACATTCAATTTCATGCATAAACCATAATGCGGGTAATCATAAACCTAAAATAGGCCTAAAGCCCTTCCATCATACTAAGCATACATCCATGGTATATTTACAATACTGAATTACAATTACACTTACACTTTAACTTCAATTTACAATGATCCAAATATTACAACTTTACTTAACAAATGAAATCATAACTAAAATGACAAATATAATACACTGCAACGAAATATGCATCACTACTCCACTCATCATCATGCGGGCTTCTTGCCCGCTGCTCCATATCCACTGGTACATCCTGAAATAAATGCCCCGAGACGGGGTGAGATATACGGATATATCTCAGTAACCAAGAGGTTCAGGAGAAAACTCTGTCCAATGGTTCACTTCGATGTATATCATTAATATAAAACATCATCACTGTTATAAAACGGGATAAAGCAAGGGATTTAGAGAAAGGGGGATAATATCATAAACAACTACGACATGCGGGAATGGTAGCTACCAATACCACGCCATGTCCTCGGCTATACGCCTATGGGTACTACCCCTGGCGTGTTCAGAGAACAACCCACTAAGGTACCCCTTCCAACTACCTAGTGTGCTCCTATCCGGATAACACACCACGACCCTGGGTCAACTGGAACTCCCTCTCGGAGACCTATCCAGTGGCAGTCCGAAAACACTTGCCCGAAGGCTAAAAATATCTACTGGCCAGAGATCTGGTACATAAGTACCCACTGTGATAATGCATATGCATGCTCATGCTGTTCTACACTACTCATACACACTTCCTACCGTTGCCATAAACTAGCAACATGGAACACAAAAGGGGAACAAGCCCCAGTACTAAGAGGTTACCTTTCTTTTTCCTTCCACTGAGCTCCGCAGAACTCCACTTACAGCTTGATTCACAAGGAACGCCTACACAGAGGACAATTCCACACACTTAGAACTTTAACCACTCATGAATTTCAAAATAGCATATGTAAATCACATCACTTACCTCAATCCACTTTGTCCAGGACCACGGGCAATCCACCGTTTCACTGTTCCGATTTTAAATCCACGTACGGCAACCTATACAACCATGTATAGCCGTCAATTTCAGTCAAAATACGTCAAAACGCGAAAATTTCAAATCCTCACCTCACACCATGGAGGGTTCTCGGCCATCATAGTCTTAATTTAGGTTTTATTTTTCTAAATTTTCTTTCTCATTTTATTACACTCACTTAGGTTACCCAAAGACTAGTTCAATCGTCGTTTTTCTATTTTACGACTTTTACGCAATGTTTTTCGAAATATTACACTTTAGGCACATTTTGCCACTTTCAACACTTATTATTTTTACATTGATCCTTCCACATGCCAATCACCACACAACCCATCTAATGACTTTTTCAACACACAACTCAACACCAAAGTTTTCCAAAACATCAATTTACTCACTTATACATAAATGGCCGAATCTTTGTTAGCCAAACCAAGGATTTCCACTCAATTCCTATGGTCCACAACTCACATAATCACTTCATATCATCATATAATCACACTACAATTCACTATACCACACATTAACACAAAACTCAAAAATCCATTTCATGCACTAAATTTTTCTAAGTTAAAATTCACTTTTTTTCGATTAGAATTTTCATTGCATTTCTAGCATTAATACATCATTATAAGACATTATCATCTAATAGACATTTTCCATTTGAGCTCTCTAACACCACATATCACAAAATCCCTCTTTAGGGTCAATAATCAAAACTCAAGAATCAACCAATGAAATGTTGAAATAACTTACCCAATTGCACGGTATATGGCTCCACCTAAGTATACTCCACCATTGGAGCATGAAAAGCTTCATAAACATCAAAAACCTTACAAAACCGCAACTGAAATGGGGCTAGATCTCCTCACACACTCACTTTCAGGGCTAAACAAGGCTACCAATGGATTCAGAAGGTGTTTTCCATCAAGACTCAAGACAAGAATTGTTGAATTCAGTGGAGAAATGGCTAAGTTATGGCCAAATGGAATTTTGAATAAAAAATGGTGGAATGGGCTGTGATTTCAGCGCACAAGAGAGAGAGAAAGGGAGGAGAAAGTGGTGATGAATAGTGACTTGGGGTGTTTTAAGTGATTTTAAGTGGGAGCGGGTCCCACGCAATTTAAAACTCATCCGAATTTCTCTCCGATTTCACTAAACGTCCATAAATTCAAAACTTATTTAGAAATTCTAATTTTTAACATTAACTAATGTCCTTTAATTATACTCACTCAGATGAATCCAGAATTTTCCGGTCATTCGGGGAAAACACTGTTTTACGCTATTGCGCGCGCCGTTGGCACGCTTCTCAAAACTGACTTAATTCCATCAAATATTTCCAGAAATCATATTTCTTAACTCTATAAACCATTTATAAATCATATTTGAAACCTAGAGCTCAAAATTCCACTGGCACGTTTTACGGTGCAATCTGACTGCAGTATTTTTACCCGCGAAAAACATTATTCACTGATTTTTCGGAAACTTGCCTGTCCACTCAATTTTCCGTTCTGAATCCATTTCCAGGCTTATTTTTATCATCTGAGACATTCTGCTCAATTTTTATCTTCCTAGGGTTGCGTGTTGGCTAATTACCGTTTTGCCTTTTCTTTGTATTTTGGCCTAATCTTTGGGATTTTCACTAATCCATCACTTAATTACTCACTCAATACCTTAATTACTTAATTTAGAATTGCGAGGTGTTATATTCACCCCACCTTTTAGAATTTTGTCCGCAAAATTACATCTTAACAGTCCCGTAACACGGGGTGTAATCGAAAATCTCATTTCTGTGGTATTCATCATTACTTAGTCCTTCACAAACTTCATAATTTCGGGTATCTAACCCCTTAATTCATTATATCTTTCAATGTTTCCTTAACCCACTATTGCTTTTTCGTTCACTGTAGTTCATAATATACTCATTTCACACTTGTCATTTATGGTGCCACGACCTTCAATTCGCAATACTTTAAGCTCTTCACGGCTTACGGTTACACTTTCACCAATTTATAGGTAATAGACGACCACATTATAATTTGTTTGCCTCACTTCATCTCATTCTCATCTTCATCTGTCTTTCTGACCCAATGCCGTTTCCAAAAATCTCTAGTTGTTTCCATAATAGGCTCTAACCGTTCTCATGCATCTTCACACTTTCTTTAGTACTTAACTCTTTTCGCTGTCCTCACTGTTTCGACCATACTCAAACATACTAGTCCTTTCTATTACTGTTACTGCTCTTATGATTTAGTTGTTTTCTTAGCTTTCACCGAAGCACATCCTTTCTAGTTTCCAGGGCACTTTGTCGTTTCTTATGATTTCAACTCACATTGGATTCTATACTCATATACTTTATTTTTCCTTGTCACGTGTCTTTACCTCTTCTTAGGTACTCATAACCATATCTTTCTCTTCATGATACGAAATTTACAATCCTCACAATAGTTTATATTTCTGATTAACCTTTTAAGGTTTTTTTTTTTAACCACAATACACTCCTGAATTTTTCTATCTACTAATTATATTCATAATTTACTTTCACTGTTACTCTTTTCATTAACTGAACCATCTCAACTTTATCAACTCAGTCAGCTCGATTCTATACTCAGACCTCTCACGGTCTAAACACAACACTCATCAGTGACCTCCATATCGAGGACTCATGCTTAAAATTTCCACCCACTAACTATTTTCAACTTTCATTCCACTCCGATGTTATAACTTAACCATATGTTCCACTCATTTATACCACTTTCTCGTAATCATCATCATTTAATCATGGATGTCAAACTCAAAACACTATTACTTTACAGCTTTACTCACTTCCACTAAACACTTTGGAACGAATCAATTTCCGACCCACTTCACTATTAACTGATGGACTATTCAAAATACCATGTCTCTCATATACAAGTCCTATTCGCTAGGAATCCTTGACACTTAATTATCAAGTCACTTAAAATTAATTTCATCATTGCCACTACTTCTACAATTCACCACCAGTTGGTATATCAGTCTCTAAGAATATTCCAAGTTACCACAAACACTCATCCATACGTCATTTGTACTTACCCACAACAACATCAATATTGTGTATTTTCCACACACCTTCCACCATAAGTGGCATAAGCGATTACATAAAACATTTCTCAATCTACTTTACCAGCAAAACCAAGCTATTCACTTTTTGGTATTCAATTACAACTATAGTTCCCATCTATTAATACACGTTCGTACTTGACTCTATTTCAATTTATCTTTTCCTTAAGGCTAACAACTCACTGTTTTAACCTGAAATCTTGATCATCACTAGCTTCCTAGAATGACACTTACTCAATCTGTCAACTTTAACTCACGTTATTATCCTTTTTTGGTCATAAGACGAGGATTCCAACTAACTTGCTACCTCACT
>JAVKPL010012425.1:0-59601 GCA_032173675.1 Gastrolobium villosum | reverse complement strand
TGAGGGCGGCTGGCAGAGAGGTCAACTTAGTCGAGCTCGATATGAGGGAGGAGCTACAGTTGCCGCGTCCAGAACCCGAGGGTGAGTTAGAAGAAGTCGAGATCCGTGGAAATGGCCAAGGGCACACTAAGGTCGGAAAGTCTTTGGAGGATGAGTTTCAGAATGAATTCGTCTCATTCCTAAAGACAAACTCCGATGTGTTTGCATGGAAGGCCTCGGAAATTCCTGAAATTGATCCAGTGTTTTGCTGCCATAAGCTCTCAATGTATCCAGGATCGAGGCCGGTATCCCAAAAGAAAAGGAAGATTGGGTTGGACAGACGACAAGCTCTAAGCGAGCACGTGGACGAACTCTTGGAAGCCGGATTTATCCGGGAAATACAGTACACTACATGGTTGTCAAATGTGGTAATGGTTAAAAAACCAAGTGGAAAGTGGAGAATTTGTGTTGATTACACGGACTTAAACAAGGTATGCCCAAAGGACTCATATCCAATGCCTAGCATTGACCAGCTAGTTGATAACTTATCCGGTTTCCAACTGCTTTCATTCATGGATGCATATTCGGGATACAATCAGCTCCCCCTTCATCCAGATGACCAAGAGAAGACAACCTTCATCTCAGAAAAAGGAAATTTTTGTTACAACGTCATGCCTTTCGGCCTCAAGAATGCTGGGGCAACTTACCAAAGAATGATGAACCAATTTTTCCAGGCGCAGATCGGAAGAAATCTGGAAGTCTACATTGACGACATCATCGTCAAGTCTGTAAGCACTTCAGCACACATCGCCGACCTCGGAGAGACTTTCGAATAGCTAAGAGCTCAGAAGATCAGGCCGAACCCAGCCAAATGTGCTTTTGGTGTACCAGCAGGGAAATTCCTAGGGTTCATGCTTACGAATCGTGGGATAGAAGCAAATCCCGACAAATGCAGGGCGGTATTGGAGATGAAGCAGCCAGAAAATAAGAGGGAGGTCCAACAACTTACAGGCCGCCTTGCCGCACTGACCAGATTCCTTCCCAAGTCAGCTGAGAAGGCACTGCCTTTCTTCAAACTCCTCAAGAAGGAGGCAGACTTTGGCTGGGGGAAGAATGCAAAAAGGCATTCGACAACATCAAGATTTGTTTAGCTACTCCTCCCGTGCTAACGAAACCGGAACCCGGAGAAACGTTGATTTTGTACCTATCCGTGGGGGAAGAAGTTATCAGCGCCGCTCTGGTCCGGGAAACAGATAAGTCCCAGCATCCAATATATTTCGTAGGACGGACGTTGCAAGGGCCAGAACTCCGATACCAGAAGTTGGAAAAAGTGGCATTTGCTCTATTGACAACGGCAAGAAGGCTCTGACCTTATTTTCAAAGTCACCGAATTATAGTATGAACGAACCAGCCCATCAGGCATGTACTACATAAGCCAGACCTAGCAGGAAGAATGATCAATTGGGCCGTCGAGCTTTCCGAGTTAGACTTGACGTGCGAACCTCGGCAAGCAATCAAGTCACAGGCACTGGCCGACTTCATCTTGGAGCTTACCCCGGTCAATGAACGTGAAAAGGTGGATAAAGACCTCTGGACGGTTTATGTGGATGGATCTTCAAACTCTAAAGGGAGCGGTGCAGGGGTGATCATTGAAAGCCCGGAAGGAGTATCAATTGAGCACTCGCTTCACTTGGCATTTCCAACCTCGAACAACCAAGCTGAATATGAGGCATTTATTGCTGGGATTATGCAAGTAAGAGAGCACGGAGCAAAGAGAATTAAAGTTATGAGTGATTCTCAAGTGGTTACTTCCTAGATTGAAGGAAAATACCAAGCCAAGGGCCCCCTGATGATGAAGTACCTTCAAAGGGTCAAGGAGTTGCTTGCCGAGTTCGACGAGGTATTAATCCAATACATACCTCGGAATGAGAACATTAGGGCCGACATCCTGTCTAAATTGGCGAGCTCGAAAGGATCTGGCAATCACCGCACTGTGATTCAATAGAGCATCTTAGAACCGACATGCGTCCTAATGATAACAACCGACACGGAAGATTGGAGAATGTCGATTGTGGCCTACCTTGAAAAAGGAATCGTGCCAGAGGACACGCAGGAGGCAAAAAAGCTTGTTAGGAACTCGGCCTGCTTTACCATAGTAGAAGGTCAACTGTATAAGAAGGGTTTCTACGCACCCATGTTGAAATGCCTGGATAAAAACGAGGTCGAATACGTGCTGTCCGAAATCCATGAGGGCATCAATGGACACCACATGGGAGGAAAAGAATGAGCTAAAAAGGCATTAAGGGCAGGATATTACTGGCCGACAATGGGGGCAGACGCCATGGAACATGTCCAATGATGTGAGCAGTGTCAGAAGCATGCATTAATAATTCATGCAACCCCGGAAGAATTGCAAACCATCACGGCACCATGGCCGTTCTTTAAGTGGGGGATGGATCTTTTGGGACCTTTTGCCGTGGCTGAAGGGCAACTCAAGTGATTGATAGTTGTTGTCGACTACTTTACCAAATGGATCAGGCCGAACCCCTCACCACCATTACCTCAGCAAGAATACGCAGGTTCTTTGAAAGAAACCTAGTAAGCAGATTTGGAATTCCTGCAGAAATTGTTACCGATAAAGGAACACGGTTCATAGACAAGAAGTTCCAAGAGCTCATGGCTGACTTCAAGATCAAACACCGGTTTGCCTCAGTAGAGCATCCTCAGACCAACGGACAAGCCGAGTCTGCCAACAAGGTGATAATCAATGGACTCAAGAAAAGGCTTGACGAGGCTAAAGGAAATTGGGTGCAGCAGTTACACCTGGTCCTATGGGGATACAGAACAAGCGTTCAATCCGCCACAGAAGAAACCCCCTTCAGGTTAACATATGGTTGTGAAGCAATGATTCCGGTTGAGATCGGAGAACCGTCCTGGAGAAGGGCACAAAGATTTCAAGACACTGAAGGCCAAAATGAGGAGGCACTCTTGATTGAGCTCGACCTACTGGATGAATGCAGGGAGAATGCCAGGTATAAAAATATGATGGCTAAGCGTCTAGTTACGGCTAGGTTCAATAGGAAAGTGAGACCTCGGTCATTTCAGAGTGGAGACCTAGTTCTGAGAAGAGCTGACATTGGCAATAAAAATGCCAAGGATGGAAAGCTCGCAGCAAACCGGGAAGGCCCTTACAAGGTTAAGGATAATCTCGGAAAGGAAGCCTACACTTTGGAAACTTTATCCAAAAAGCCAGTGAAAAGAACTTGGAATGCCGACAAGGTAAAAATCTATTATAGTTAGGTTTAAAGCATAGTCAAGGACTAGATTCATGTCTACGTAAATAAGACGAGTTGTTGAGCTCAGTCATTAGGTAGATTTATTTCAAGGCAAATAAGCGAGCTATCAAGCTCGGATTTGTAAAGAAATTTTCATTGTGAATAAATGAGTAGTTGTTACCAAAAGCTTCCATTTAAGATTCCGACGTGTCACGATCAGATAAGAAATAAATTTTTGTTGACGAACAAAAAGAAAATAATATACTTTCTAGATCGGCCAACATGGACTCGCAATTCGCAAAGACGAATAAGATGAAACTAAAACGGTATAAGAAATTGACAATCTCGGAGCAATACAAATAAAGTTTATAATTTTGAAAGCCGAACTAACGCGGCAATGCTTACAAAATATTTAAAGACAAGAACGAAGACTGAACTTAAGAGGTTCCAGTTTCAGCCTCTTCCTTGGAACCCGGAGACCCCGAAACTATGACGCCATCCTTCACTTCACAAGACACGTCCATTCCAGCATAAACAAGCCCGAGATTCAAAACCCGGGCTTGAGCAATAGCATTGTCAAATGCCTGGACGGCCGCATTCACCACCACGGCCTTGGCTTCCTCAAAGTCGACGGTCGTTTGGTCAAGTTGGGTCCGAAGTTCCTGAAGTTGGGCGTCCTTGTCTTCCATGGATTTAGAGAAGGTTTCCTTCTCAGCACTCGGCTCGTTGGCCTTGGTGTTGGCCAATTCCAAACTTTTCTTCACCATCTCCACCTCCTTGCGTAGCTCTCCAGCTTTAGCCTCCAAGTCCGACTTCGACTGCTCTAGCTCCGCAACCTTGGAAGAAAGAGATGACTTGGCCGCATTAGCCTGATCCAAATTTTGAAGAAGGTCTTGGAAGATCTGGATCAATGAGGTAGTCTTCAAAGAATCCTCCTCCATCCGGTTTAGCATAGCCCTTACAGTGGAAGTCAGGCTCGAGTTCAGGAAGAGACTTGGAGGAGGTTTCAAAGCTGCTCTAAGACGGTCGGAGACCCCCGATCTCCACAACTCCCCTGGCTCTAAGCTAAGGAGATTACTCTGGGCAACAGGGGCAGGAGTCGGACATGGCGAAGAGGGGGCAATGGGAGCAGGAACCTCAGCAGGAACCACCTCGGCAATAGACGAGTCCTCACCCAGGATAATATCTATCCGTCTTCGCTTAGAAGCTTCGGGTTCGAGAGGAGCAGCCTCTCGAGACTTTCCTTTTCCGGATTTCTTGGGTAGATATTTCTTGTATTCGGTCGACGTCATGCCAACTGCAAACAAAGATCAAACTCGGATCAGGATGTTACAAGAAAGTTAAAGTTATCAAATGTAATATAAACTTGACATACATACCGAGCTCATAAATGGCATCATCTCCAAATTTATCTACTATCCGACTTAAGTCAATGATGCCATAATCATCAACATATTCAATTATAATTCGCACCGCAAACCTTTCATCTCTGGAAAGTGCGGTTAGAGGGGTGGCATAATCTTTTGGACGACGTCGATAATGTTTTCGCGTCCAATACAGCTCGAATTGGCATAAAATGTTCCCATCATCCAACAGTTCCTTGCCAAACCACGGAAGGGAGTCGGGGCATGAGGCCACTTTAAAATAGGCATTTTTAAAGCCTTTGAAGGATTGTGAGTAGGGGATGAAAATCCCCCTACCAGGAGTACCTCGAGGGTAACCCACCCTTTCCTTTCTTTTGACTCGGCACCAGTCCGAGCCGTGTATACATCAAAAATAAAATAAAAAAGGGAGACTGTACAGGGCAGGAAAAGGTAAGAGCACAATTGCTCAAAACTTCGGATAAAAGCCCATGAATTAGGATGGAGTTGTGAGGGCGCTACTCTAATGCGTCGTAACACAGCCATCTGGAAGTCTGTGAACGGAAGCCGAATGCCGACCTTGGTGACCAGATCCCGGTAAAAAAAGAAAAAGCAGGGCTCGTCCGATATAGGACCTGTGCATACCGGGTAATCACCCGCAGGAAGAAGATCGACCCCATTGGGATTCCCAAGAGGAAGTTGGGCTACGTCGGTAGGAGTCATTACAGACCGCATATTAAGGATCTCTAGAAGAACCCACTCCTCAACATCAGAATTTTCCATTATCAAGTCCCTGGAACACGAAGGAGTTGGATCAAAAATAAAATCAACTTGACTTGACCCTGAATCATCTAAGTCAGATGGTAAGGGGCCTGGACTCTAAGAAAAAGGGACAAAATCATCAGAACTACTAACGAGGTCGACAAAAGGCACCTGACTGGATGCCAAGTCATCAAGGTTTGAAGGGACATCCGACGTGGGAAAACCCAGGTCGGATGAGGAAATGTTGGAAGAACTATTACTCAACTGGAAAGGTGGGATCCGGTTTAAAACGGACCCCAAACCTTGACCAAGCAGTAAAGGTGGAAGAATGAAGGATAGATGAACTGGCTCAGAGAAGGAACTCGATCTAGAAATTGAGGGTTGGGGAATTGAGGAGGATATATTTCTATTAAAAGACGGTTGAACGTGTTCGCCCCTTCTTCCCCTCCGACCTCTACCTCTCCTACCACGAGCACCTCTGGAGGTCTGACGACCTCCTCGGTGACTTCGGAGAAGCTGCTGGAGCCTCTCCTCTTCGGTGTACTCTTTGCTGTAAAACCAATATTGAACAGATCTGGGCAACCTCCCTATCATTTCTTTAGACACTTCTCTACTGTCATTTCGGCCACTAGAACTACCAGGAGTGTCCATTACCCACTTAAAGAATGGGTAAGTCAGGAAACACTCCTCCCCAACAGGAAAATGAACAAATATGCGAATCAAAAACAAAAAAAAGTAGAAGTCTACAAAAGAAAAAGGAAACGTACTTGGTTGAAAACTGAAGAGGGGAGTAGCGAATGAAGAGTGTCTTGACAATGGAGAAACACAGGAAAAACCCTATGAAGCGTGTAAGAAAGCAGAAGGTAAGAAAAAACCAGGCAGTGGCAAACTGGTATATATAGAGGGCTGAGAAAGTAGGAAGTGCAAAGGCCAAAGGGGTCTTCAAAGCGTCTAATGAACAGGGGCAAAATGGGAGTTTCGCCGCCCTGCACGCCCTGCATACCCTGCATGACCTGCGCACATTCAATGCTCTCAATCATGGCCTATGCTAGGCTCAGTGCAGCGCACCCTACACGATGCGCGAAATGCCAATAAATGGAGCACACGTGTTCTGTTATAACTGTCACTGCAGGCGTGAAATGAAAGGTCAGGAAAGTGTAATGAAATGAAAGGTCATGCCAATAAATTCTGACATTCAAAATCTGCTGACCTCACCAGTTTGATCAAGAATCATAACATGAAAATTTGAACGAAGTCACGACCTCCGAATTGGTTGACGCATGAGGAATAAGTTAACAAAGGAACTTCAAGGTCAAAGGCGACCAATCAAGCAAGAGATCATCTCGGCATTCCGACATACGGGATACCGAGCTGGGGGGCAACTGTTACGGATAAGTCTTGCAGAAACTGCCGCCCTAGGATATCTCACTAGGAGATACTGCCAAATCTCAACAGTTGGAACAGACTGATTGAGGCCGACTAAGTCGGACCGAATCTCAACTGAAGAAGGGAGAAGGTCCGACTAATTGGGGGAGCTCAGCGAACTGGAAACCTAGTCAGGTAACCCTATAAATAAGAGCTCAGACATCCCAGGTACTCACCTCGGAATTGCCTTGCTTATTCCACTCATTGTGCACACACCACTCCTTGGTTGTAAAACCTATTGCTTGTGCGTAGTGATTGGGACCTCGGCATTTAGCCCAGTATATCATTCATATACACTATCTCTGAGCGCATACCATCTGGTATAGCAATACGGTCTACCTCGGACCTAACATAAGTAATTGACGTTGGAGAAAAAAAAATAGAATTTCCATAGGGGATAGTTTTAAAAACCGAATCTGTATGAATTTCGGGACCTTGTTAAATACTAACAATTTGTAGTTGGGGCATAAACCTTGTTCTTTACTGCTCATTGTCTCGGTCTTACATGCATCAAAGGAGGGCACTTGTAGTTGCCATTCCTTTCCCTTTTTTCTGCCTAGCCATAGGAACCATAAACCTTGGTGTATGCTTGTCTAAAAATTTGTGTTGGGGCTTGGAACACGACCCTACTCATTATGGGACTATTTTATTTGAATAGAATGATGTTTTTATTGGGCTGGGCATGCGATAAACTTAAGGGGCAGCATGTTGAAAATTGGTTTAGTCATGATTAAATGACATTGGTAGTACTTGTGGAATCTGATTGATGCCAAAACCGTGTGGCATGTGTTAGAAATCTGGATTTTTGTAAATTCCTAACGTTTGGTAACATTAACATTAAGTCAGAAAAAGATTAAAGCAATCTAGTTGGTGATTAAGTTAGTAATGGAAATATAGGAAATCGACTAGAAACTTAGAATGGGAAGCTTGGAGAGTTCATGTATTTTATTGGAACAATAGATGTGAATTCTGATTTTTGGTACTTATTGCTCAGGTGTGTTAACCTCTAAAAGAGTGGACTGATTGTTGATGATTTGATTAAAAAGATTAAAGCCTCAAGGTACGCGTCTTGTGGTGAGACCTATTGTGACTATTAGCTAGTGTATGGAATTGTGAATTGTTGCTCACATGTGCCTTGGATCCGTATTCTGTTATACGTTATACGTACTCTGCCTGTAGACTTTATATGATGGAAATTCTATTTTTAGAAGCATTTGTTATTCGGCAGCTTGGTATTAAAAATACAAGAAATATATGTTATTATGATTATGATCTAGTCATGCATATGTTATATACGCACTATGATTATTACTCTGGCATTATATACGCACTCTAATTAGTATTATGGCGTTATATACGCACTATGATTATATGTTAGCATCTGTCCGGAAAATTTAAATGTTGATGCGACTGTTTTGAAATTTTGTACCTAGTCTAATAATGTTGCTTTACTGGTTTTACTGCCGCACTACTAGGATTTTTCTTACCCCTTCGGGGGCTCAATTTTTATAAATTGCAGGAGGACTTAAAAGTATTTGATGACGTGATTGCATGGAAATGTTTTGTTTAAGTCTTGCTGTTTGGGAAACCCTACTGTTTAATTAATGTTTCTGTTGGAAGTATATTGTATATTCAGCCTTGATGTAGCCTTTTAAGGATGGCACTTTATAATGTATATTCTGTTTTGAAAAGAGTTTTGACATGATTTTTATACTTCGTCTGAACTTAGGTGATTCTGGAAATTAAAATGTCAAACCAAATTCTGCTGTGTTTAAATTCGAATTTTGAACTGTTTTTGCGAGCACTTTGCAAGTTGTCATTCTGGGGCTACAGACCTCCGAATGAGGTATAATTTATATATATGTAAAGCCCCAGTTGTGTACTTTCAAATTATATAAAGATTATGTTCAAAGCTTATAAACCCGATTTATTATGATTTTTACAAGTCAGGAGGTTTTTGGGAAAAATATACTGAATTATCGAGTACTTTGCGAGTTCTGTTTCGTGGGGCTAGAGACCTCCGATTCACTTATAATTTATATGTACACGAAGCCCCAGATGTCTAGTTTCTTCGTAGAAAAGAATTTTTTTTAAGCTTTTGTATTCGAATTTACATGATTTTTACAAGATAGGCTGTTTTCAGGAAAAATCAGAGTTGCGCAGCGAAAGCCTTTTTAAAAATATACTTGCTGTTTCTATTTAACGAAGGTCAAGATTTTTGTTGGTAACATTAAAATGTTTTTACTGAATAAGTATTTTACACGTCAACGTTACGTCTCTAATCGGTTTTAGCAGACACCTCCCTTGGATGCATATAGGGGAGGGTGTCACACTAAATGGTATCAGAGCAGTTTTGATTCAAGGTTTTTGTGTATGATTTCTGCATTGGTTGCTGTTTGTATATGTTTGTTTAATCATTGCTGTTTAAATTTAACAGTTCAACTATTCGTTGGCTGCTAAATGTTAGGATTAAATTACTGGACCGTCTGAATCATGATTGGCACGTGCTGAATTATTCTGTTAAATTGTGAAAGTTTGTATAATTGAAATATTAGAGTTATTTTGAGATATAATGAAATCATTTGGGGGCATTGTTTACTTAAAGCAGTTTGAAATTTATAACTCGGAGCAGTTTTAATTCTTGAGGATTGTGTAATGTAGTGCTTGGTTATCTGAAGTGTTAGGCTGTATGGTAGGGATTTAACTTGTTGTTGGTGCTATTGAATATATTCGGGTTGGTGTGTGCTGTGTATTGTTTTGTTATATGTCATGTTCAGTTTTTTTTCCGGCTTATACACCGTAAGGAAGTATTTGAATTGAATGGTTGTTGTTACTAAATTGCGCAAGAGTTATCTGGTTATACTGTTTGCAGTTGAATTGAAATGTTTGAATTGTCTAATTGTATAATTGATTATTTGATATTCTATCCTGAAGTGGAAATTGTGTCTCAATATTGAGTCTACTGTCGCGTATGCCATGCAGTGAGTAGGATCCGCTCGTTGCTTGGCATGACGAAAGTAGAATTAGTATTTATGAGACACGAAAACCTCCTCATGAGAGAAGTCTGAGGTGTGGTAGTATAACACCTAACAATTTTTAAGTTTAAATATTAAGATGTTAATCAAAGAAAAATAAAAATAAAAATAAAAATAAAAATAAAAATAAAAATAAAAATAAAAGAAGTGAGGTGCTTGTCGTGCTTAATCGTTGTCGTGCTTAATCCTTGTCGTGCTTAATCATTGTCATGCTTAGACAAATCTTGTCGTGCTTAGACAAAAGCTTAGACAAATCCTTGTCATGCTTAGGAATCATTGTCATGCTTAAACATATGACCGCCTATAGCTTTCCTTCTTTCTTCCTACGGCCAAGGAAACATAAAACAAGCTTGGCGGTGGAACAAAAGAAAACATTAAACAATTATAATTCTAATTGCTTAGTGAGTTGCAAGTCGGTTTCTCTTGTGTGATGTCCGTTAGCTTTCCTTCCTTAGAAGGTAAGTGGATTAAATCAAAAAAATAAAAGAAAGGAAGCAAGTCCAAGCGGTGATAAAAAGAAAGAATAAAAAGAGTGAGGTCCTTAGCGTTCCTAACATCCAAGTCGGTTCTCTTTAGTCCCAAAACATCAAAGTAGGTAATCACTTTGTTCCACCAAGCAGTAGAATTAATAACCAAAGGTGCAGCCTTGTGTTAGGAGGTGGAGTCAAGAAAGAACAAAAAAAATGAGTCTTTGTCATGCTTAAGCAAGTTGACAAATTAAGCAAAAGGTGGAGTCAAAGGATTAAAGAAGAGGTGTCCGATTGCTTTAAACCATCAAAGTAGGTTTCCTTGTTCTCCAAGCGGAGGTGTCAAGGAGAATTCAGATTGTTAAGAAATCCTAGTTGGTTCCTTGCTTGTCCCAAAAACACCAAGTCGGTCCTTTTCTTTCCATCCAACACATGACCGCTTATATTTCTTTTCTTCCATCCTTTGCGTACAAACAAAGAAAGCATCAAGCAGCTCAATTTCTACTTCCAACCGTGCAACCAAGGAGACATTAAGTAGCTTAATTCTTCCCTTCTAAACCGTAACAACCAAGGGAGTTAAGAGGAGCTTGTGAGTATTTTCTTGTCCCTAAAATGCTTAGTTACTTTAAGGAAAAGAATCCTTGTGTTCTTGTTGTCATAACCTTGTATTTTCTTCTTTTGATAAAGTGGTAAAAGATGAGTTTCCAAGCATGTATCTGTTAGTATATGGGTGTCCTAGAGACAATCTTTTGATTAAAAAAAGGACACTAGATGTAGAACTTTGTTTGTCGCAAATAAATGAAAACACTATTTATCCAGTTTCATATTATCTCTCGATATTATTGTTAATATTATATGAACGAACTGGATAAACCCCTTGGAATAGAACAGGTATCTCTTGAGTATATGTGATGAGATTACGATCATGAGGATTCAAGGATATCGCATGTCTATTTCTAATTATATGTTCCTAGTCTAGAGACACTGAGTATGGGGATCAGTGATCTCGGGTAAGACTAGTACGACTTATCTACTTGTATATGGATACAAGGTAAAGACCTCATGAGCTGCAGATATGGAGATATCTTAGCTAAAGTCGTGGGTGGACCTATAAGAGTATAGCTCGCACTGAACAGACCCAAAAGAGACTATGAGGAAATCTCACAGATAGTGTCATTAGAGTAATATCTTTATGTTTGGGTATGTCTTTCCTTAAACCAGAAGTTATTACCTAGACTGTGTTCTTGAAGGCATGTTTTGATTGTATTCCTCGTCTGCCTGAAACATGGAGACTCATAGGTATACTGTTGGGCGTGTCCTTAAAGGGCACAGGGCTAGGGTAATAAGCTGAAGGAATTCGTCAAATCTCTGTGAGAGATTAGGTTATCTGTAAACCGGAGAAATCGGGATGACATTTACAGGGACTCGGGAATCTATGCATAGTAAAAGAGATCATGAGATGATCTGCCTTTAGAGTCAGTAAATTGAAGATTCCTGTAACACCCCGCATAATTAGTAGAATATATAAGTACTATATGTTATAGATGTATGTGTAGATTTCGGATTTATGGTTTATGTGAGATGGTTTGCGAATTGGTTGACCTTTATCCTTGGATAAGACTAAGGTAATTAATTAAATTAAATCATAGGAGGATAAATATGTAGACATGTGAATTTAATCATATGAGTAATGTGAGTGTGTGTTAGAAGGCCTTAGTGTTTATTGGACTTTGGAAGTGGGCTAGTGTGTGTGTGTGGACTTGTCACCTTTGGACTTATGTGATTGGATTCTTTGTGTGTGTGGCCAATGGCCCAAGGATGGCTTTTGGATCCATCAAGTTCAGCCCAAGGTTAAACCCACACCTTTTTCCCCTAAGCCTTGTCCAACAAGGTTGTTTGTGCACCAAGGAACTTGCACATGGCTAGATGCATTTCCTCCTCTTTCATGCGCAAAAGAGGGTGATTATACTTAGAAAAAATCTGCCAATTTCCCTCTTGTTTGACCGCCACTTCACCTTGCTTTTGCACCTCTTGGATTCAATTTTATTGCATGAAAGACACATGTGCACTTTAGCATGATTTTAGGCTGCATACTTCCCCATTTAGGCGCACATGGAGGGGTCTTGGTGCAGATTTTTTTTATGACACAAATCTGACTTGAGTGTTGACCAAGTGAACCACCTTACACCTTCCATCATAAGGCTGAATTGTGCAGATTTTTGCATGCTTTAGGCAGTCCATCATGAGCCAAATCTCCCCCTTACTTCCACATGCAATCAAAGAAGATTTTTGGGGCTGCAACCTCTCATCATTTGCGCACCAAGACTGCATCAATGCAGATTTTTGGGCTGCCACATGGTTGTCTTGCATGTTGACTTAGTAAACCTCTTACTTGTGCTTATGATGCACCTCCTCCACTCCATCTTATGCGCATAGCTTGGTCAATTGTGCAGAAATTTTTCTGACTTAGGACAGCTTTCAAATCTGAACATATCCCCCTCACATCCTTGCATGTGCATAGTGTACTTTAGAAGCAACCAAATGTGCAGTCCCACCTCTTCAAGTAACCAGAATTTTCATGATGCTTAATCATGCCACTTCTCCTCACTTTCCCTTTAAATATGCGCATAAGGAAGGGGCTGGCCTCATGTACAAGTGCAGCCAACATCTCCTCCTCCTCCTCACTCTCTAGCCGAACCAACAAGCTTCCTTGGAGCAAGAAGACTTTGCCAAGCCAACTCCCTCCTTCCCTCACCATCAAACCGTGGCCTAGACACAAGTGAAGTGTGAGTTTCCCCTCTTTTCCCTCTCACTGCCCAGCCTTGTCTTCAACCTTGAAACTGTCCAAGCTTGTTCATCCTCACCTTGTGTGCGCATAGATCATCATAGGAAGTGGGGACTTGTTGTGAAGTAGAGCTAGAAAGGGTGTGGTGAAGTGTGTGCTACAAGAGGTAAGCCTTGAACTTAGACCTCTTTCATTGTGTAACCATGTATGTGTGCTTGAATGCCTCCTTGAATATGTTTTGCTTTGGATTCATGATTGAGCATGGTTAAAGTATAAGTATGGAGCCATTTTATGATGACTTGTATGCATGAGTTGTAGAGTGAAAGTCTCATGGTTATGCTTAAGATACTATGCCACTGTTTTGTATGCAAATGCCACTGTTTCCCTATGAATGTGCCACTGTTTTGAGGGTAAAATGCTCACTATTTCGGTTCCTCAAGATCACCATTATATGCCACTGTTTCTGCACATTATATGCCACTGTGTTTCTGCACATATATGCCACTATTTCTGCACCTTATATGCCACTGTTTCTGCACATATATGCCACTGTTTCTGCACATTATATGTCACTGTTTCTGCATAAAAACACTCACTGTTTTAGTCATCATATGCCACTGTTTTTATGCATAAAATGCCACTGTTTTAGTCATCATATGCCACTGTTTTTATGCATAAAATGCCACTGTTTTAGTCATCATATGCCACTGTTTTTATGCATAAAATGCCACTGTTTTAGTCCATAATATGCCACTGTTTTATGCATAAAATGTCACTGTTTTAGTCCATAATATGCCACTATTTTATGCATAAAATACCACTGTTTTAGTCCATAATATGCCACTGTTTCAATGTCCAAAAAACCATGATTTATGCTACTGTTTTAATGCTCAAAAATGTACCATTCATGCCACTGTTTTGATGCATAAACATCACTACTCATGCCACTGTTTTGATGTTCAAAAGTCACTATTTATGTCGCTGTTTTAACATTCCTATGCCACTGTTTCTGCCACTGTAAAACGTCACTGTTTCTGTTTTAAAACGTTCACTGTTTCTGCTGTATGTTTACTGTTTTCCTGCTGTAAAACGTCACTGTTTCTGTCCACTGTTTTTAAGGAAAATACCACTGTTTTCTACTCACTATTTTAAAGAACAACTCACTGTTTCTGCTCACTGTTTTAAGCACAAACGTCACTGTTTTCTGCTGTAAAAACGCTGCTGTATGCTCACTGTTTTGCTGCTGTAAAACACTGCTGTATGCTCACTGTTTTCCACTGTAAGACACTGCTGTATGCTCACTGTTTTCCACTGTAAGACACTGCTGTATGCTCACTGTTTCTGCTGTAAATAGCCACTGTAAATGATTGGTTGTAATTGATTTAGGTGCGCCTAAGAAGTGAGATACTTCGCTGCTGTTTGGTATTATTTAAGGCACGCAAAGGTAAGTGTCAGGCGACATTGCCTAATGTGACTATTGACTACTGGTATAGAATTGTGACATGATGCTCCATATGCCGTAAAAATATTATGTTCCATTATGATGAAAGGAAACTGCTAAAAATGTGCCGTGATGGCTATATGATTATGAGGTAAAGACGTTATGTGGCAGCATAACGCATATGAAAGGTATATAAGCATACATCTTACATCATACCGCATTTTTACGCTTTATGTGTGAAAGCATAGCATGACATGCATGTATCAAGATCATATAGGCCTTGTTTTAGAATAGTTATGTACAGGACCATGTGTTTGAGCAAGCATCATATAGGCATCCCCAAGGTACCGGGGTATGGGACACTTGGCATCAGTCCGCATAGGCCCACAGTTGGAATCCACATGGAGCTCAGGTGCCAAGGGATATTTGATTCCACTGTGAAGTGCGCGCACGACGGTGCTAAAAGCGCAAAGGAAAGGCGTTATATACGCAATATATGAATATGATAAAAAGGAAAAGGAAAAGGAACAAGGATATGTTGAAGTGACTGTTTATGATTTTGTGCCTAGTTAATACTGTTATATTACTGGTTTTGTTGCCACACTACTGGGATTATTCTCACCCCTTCGGGGCTGCTATTTTCCAAAATGGCAGGAGGACGTAAAAGCATTTGAAGACATGATATTTGCTGTGCTTGCTGATGAATGGACGTGTACTGTTGCTGTTTGTTTGATTGGATGACTGTAATGATTAATGTTTTGGCACTCTTGGATGACTGTAGACTTTATCATCTTTATTTTATCTTGAACTTTTATGAACAACGGTTATTTTGGAAAACCTTTGTGAAAAGAATTTAAGTGCTGAAATTTTTACAGTGCACCTTACGGGTGGTGTTTTTACGAGCAAACGAACTCGGAATTACTATTATTTTATATGCACGCGAAGCCCCAAACGTGCTCTTTCAAAATCACTTGAAATATTTTTATCGTCCAAACAGATGTGATAAGAACTATTGAAATGCTTTCGGATTTGTATGCTGCTATGAGTTTCCTTGTTAGCTCATGTGACGTTAACGACTCTAATTCCGCTTAGCAAACGACTCTCTTGGATGCATACAAGGGAGGGCGTTACACTAATTGGTATCAGAGCAGTTTGGTCCATGGATTTGCTTGTGTTTGATTGAATTGTTTGTTGTTTGTGTTTATCTGCTGATTGACTGTCTAAATGTGCTATAGTTTAAGTATGTATTAGCTAGTGTAGTTAGATTGTTAGGACCGTTCTGTGATAAGACACGGATGCATAGTTAACTTGTCCGAATTGAACCCGAGTACCTACTTGGGACTGCTGCCATGAATAACTTGCGGTGAGCCTGATCAACTCATTTCCTGATATTGTGAGTGCAGAATCATGGCAGGTGGTCGCGGTTCAACTCGGGGAAGGTCTGGCGATGCGGAAGAGGATCTTATCACTACCATTGGGGGACTGGCAACGTTTATCCAGAATATGAGCCAAGAATGGCGCGACCATAGGCAACAGAATCAGAACCAACCCCCACTGCATGAAAATGCAGAAGAAATTGCCCGTCGGAGGTTGAAAGACTTCCGCAACTTCCAACCACCTACCTTTGAGGGTGAAGACAACCCCGAGGCTGCAGCGAAGTGGCTGCAGATGATTGAGCATATTTTCGAACGCATGGCATGCCCGGAAGCGCAGAAGACTGATTACGCGTCGTACCAGCTGATGGGAGAAGCTTTAACATGGTGGACTGGTGCGAGGGCTCTGCTGAGAGCTCAGGACGTGGAACTAACATGGGCCGTGTTCAGACAAGTATTTTTGGACAAGTATTTTCCTAAGGCAATGAGAAGAATGAAGCACACTGAACTGCTGTCACTCCGGCAGGATAACATGACAGTTAATGAGTATATTGCAAAATTTGGGCAGCTGATCGAGTACGCCAACTTTGATCGGAACATTTACGACGAAGAATGGCAGGTGGAGAAGTTCGAAAGCGGATTACATCCGGAAATCCGTAAGCTCATTTTGACAACGGCTAATCGTACACTTCCAGAACTCATCAACCAGAGTCGTCAGGCAGAAGGAATCATTAATGAGGCCAAGAATTTGAACAAGCCACCAACACAATTCCACGGAGGAAACCGAGCAGGCAGATTCTTCAGGACGGCACCTGGTAGGGGTCGAGGCAGAGGTACGCAGTTGCAGGCACGGCCTGGAAACTTTAAGAGAAGCTTTACGGTGGGTCAATCGTCGACTGGACGTCAGGGCGCGACTGTTTGTGCTACATGTGGAAAGAATCACTTTGGAGTCTGTCGCAAGAACAACAATGCATGTTTCAGATGTGGCCAGCAAGGACATTTTGCTTACAAATGCCCCCAGAACGCTGATCAACAGCCTACGCAAGCACGGGTGTTCACATTGGATGCAAATGAAGCACAGAAGTTTCCCAACCTGATCAAAGGTAATGTCACTTTAAATGGTCACCCAATTTCTGTTATCTTTGATTCTGGAGCGTCTGGCTCTTTTATGGCAAAGCATACTGCCTTGAGAATAGGCATCACCCCAACCCCGTTACCTTATGAGTTACACATCAGCACACCTACTGGAGGATCGTGCACAGCCTCAGAGATCTGCAGAGGTGTTATCTTGCAGTATGAAGGGAACACGTATACAGTTAACTTGGTGGTCCTGCCGGTATTCAACTTCGATGTGATTATCGGTATGGACTGGTTGACGGAAAACGGGATAACATTGGACTGTCGAGCGGGGAAAGTCGTTGTTCCTGCGAAAGATGGTAATTTTCAACCTTTCTCTCTCATTTCCTTATTGCAAGTTAGAAAAGAGCTCCGCAAGGGAGCAGCAGGATATCTTTTGTCGATCGAGGCTGAGACCTCGGTTGACAATCAAATTCAGAATGTACCGGTAGTTAGAGAATTCGAGGAGGTATTCCCGGATGAAATACCTCGATTGCCTCCTCATAGGGAAATAGAATTTTCTATCGAACTTGTTCCTGGAGTTGGACCAATCTCCATTGCCCCGTATCGTATGGCGCCATTGGAACTTCGCGAGTTGAAGAAGCAGATAGAAGAGCTTTTGGCAAAGGAATTCATCAGACCAAGTACCTCCCCATGGGGTGCTCCAGCCATCTTGATTAAGAAGAAGGATGGAAGTTTACGTCTGTGTGTAGACTACCGCCAGCTGAACAAAGTAACGGTGAAGAATAAGTATCCGCTACCGAGGATCGACGATTTGATGGACCAGCTGAGAGGAGCCAGAGTCTTTTCCAAGATAGATTTACGATCGGGATACCATCAGATTCGGGTCAAACCGGAGGATATTCCGAAAATAGCCTTTAGGACTCGTTATGGGCACTACGAATATCAGGTGATCCCATTCGGACTTACGAATGCTCCAGCGGTATTCATGGACTACATGAACCGCATCTTCCGCCCCTTTCTTGATCAATTTGTTATTGTGTTTATCGACGATATCCTGATTTACTCAGCTAATGAAGAGCTGCATGCGGAACATTTGAGGATCGTCTTGCAAATCTTGAAGAAGAAGCAGTTGTACGCGAAATGGTCGAAGTGCGAGTTTTGGCTTAAAGAGGTCCAGTTTCTGGGCCATGTCATTTCATCAGAAGGTATCGCGGTGGACCCCAGCAAAGTTGAAGCTGTCATGAATTGGGAACGACCCAAGACGGTCACTGAAGTAAGAAGTTTCTTAGGTCTTGCTGGATACTATCGAAGGTTCATCCAGAATTTCTCTCAGATAGTGCAACCCCTTACTCGTCTCACTCGGAAGGATAAGCCTTTTGAGTGGACTGAAGCCTGTGAAGAATGTTTCTTGGAGCTAAAGAGCAGATTGACGAGTGCTCCCGTACTCACGATTCCGGATCCTACCCGAAAGTTCGAAGTATACTGCGACGCATCGCTGAAAGGACTTGGATGCGTGTTGATGCAGGATCGTATGGCGGTAGCTTATGCATCTCGACAACTGAAGCCTCACGAAGAAAATTATCCTACGCACGATTTGGAGTTAGCAGCTATAGTGTTCGCACTTAAAATCTGGAGGCACCACTTGTATGGTTCGCAGTTTGACGTGTTCAGCGATCATAAGAGTTTGAAGTACTTGTTCGACCAGAAGGAGCTGAATATGCGGCAACGACGGTGGATGGAATTTTGAAGGACTATGATTTTGAACTTAAATACCACCCAGGAAAGGCAAACGTGGTAGCTGACGCCCTGAGTAGGAAGACACTGCACACTGCAACTCTGATGATGGAAGAATTGAAGTTGTTTGAGACCTTTCGAGACTTGAACTTATCGGTAGACGAGAGAGGGAATAGCATAAGATTGGGAAATATAAAAGTGGAGAATGAATTGATCAGTAGAATTAAGGAGGCTCAGAAAGATGGAGAGTTAGTCCGTGTTTTGGTTGGCAACCAAGATGTTGTAAAGGATGAGAATGATGTTTGGAGATGTCAAGGACGGCTGGTCGTGCCGAATGAAGTGTTGAAGCAAGAAGTTTTACAGGAGGCTCACAAGGGTAAGTACGCAGTTCATCCTGGATCCACGAAGATGTATCATGATTTGAAGACCTCGTTTTGGTGGCCGGGTATGAAGCGTGATATTGCGGAGTATGTATCTCGGTGCTTAACTTGTCAGAAGGTGAAGTACGAACATCAGAAACCGTCAGGACTCCTTCAACCTTTAGAGATTCCCGAATGGAAGTGGGACAGTATTGCGATGGATTTTGTAGTGGGACTTCCTCGGATGCGAGAAGGATATGATTCTATCTGGGTGATTGTTGATCGTTTAACGAAGTCAGCTCACTTCTTGCGTGTTAAAACCACATATGATACAGAGAAACTTGCCAGAATTTACCTGCAGGAGATTGTGAAGCTGCACGGAGTTCCTACAAGTATTGTCAGTGATCGTGATCCCAAGTTTACATCTAAGTTCTGGGAATCCTTTCAAAGAGCATTAGGGACCCAATTGAGGTTGAGTACTGCTTATCACCCGCAGACCGATGGTCAATCGGAACGCACCATTCAAGCATTAGAGGACATGTTGCGAGCATGCGTGTTGGAGTTAGGAGGCAGCTGGGATAGCTATCTTTCTTTGATTGAATTTGCTTACAACAACAGTTACCATTCCAGTATTCAGATGGCACCGTATGAAGCTCTGTATGGGAGAAAATGCAGATCCCCTTTATGTTGGACTGAAGTGGGTGAGCGTAGTATGTTAGGACCTGATCTAATTCATGAAACATCCGAACAAGTAAAGAAGATTCGAGAAAATATGCAGAGGGCTCAGGCCAGACAGAAGAGTTATTACGACAAGCGTCATAAGCCTCTATCTTTCGAAGTCGGAGACCATGTATTTTTGAGAATCACTCCTACATCGGGACTCGGAAGGAGAATGGGAGTTAAGAAGTTAAGTCCACGGTACTTAGGACCGTATCTGATTATGGACCGGATTGGAGAGTCTGCATACCGGTTGGCTTTACCACCCAATCTGTCAGGAATTCACAATGTATTTCATGTGTCGCAGCTACGGAGGTATCTCTCTGATCCATCTCACGTGTTACAGCCGGAAGAAGTGGAACTAAAGGAAAATCTGACTTATCTAGTGCAACCGTTCCAAATCCTTGAAAGATCTGTCAAGCGACTCCGTTCTAAGGAGATTCCATTGGTGAAAGTATTATGGAACAACAGATCAGCAACTGAAGCCACTTGGGAGCGCGAGGACGACATTCAGAAACGCTATCCAGAACTGTTTAGCTCTTAAGTAAGTTTATTTTGCGGACAAAATTCCTATTTGGTGGGGAGAGTGTAACACCCCGCATAATTAGTAGAATACATAAGTACTATATGTTATAGATGTATGTGTAGATTTCGGATTTATGGTTTATGTGAGATGGTTTGCGAATTGGTTGACCTTTATCCTTGGATAAGACTAAGGTAATTAATTAAATTAAATCATAGGAGGATAAATATGTAGACATGTGAATTTAATCATATGAGTAATGTGAGTGTGTGTTAGAAGGCCTTAGTGTTTATTGGACTTTGGAAGTGGGCTAGTGTGTGTGTGTGGACTTGTCACCTTTGGACTTATGTGATTGGATTCTTTGTGTGTGTGGCCAATGGCCCAAGGATGGCTTTTGGATCCATCAAGTTCAACCCAAGGTTAAACCCACACCTTTTTCCCCTAAGCCTTGTCCAACAAGGTTGTTTGTGCACCAAGGAACTTGCACATGGCTAGATGCATTTCCTCCTCTTTCATGCGCAAAAGAGGGTGATTATACTTAGAAAAAATCTGCCAATTTCCCTCTTGTTTGACCGCCACTTCACCTTGCTTTTGCACCTCTTGGATTCAATTTTATTGCATGAAAGACACATGTGCACTTTAGCATGATTTTAGGCTGCATACTTCCCCATTTAGGCGCACATGGAGGGGTCTTGGTGCAGATTTTTTTTATGACACAAATCTGACTTGAGTGTTGACCAAGTGAACCACCTTACACCTTCCATCATAAGGCTGAATTGTGCAGATTTTTGCATGCTTTAGGCAGTCCATCATGAGCCAAATCTCCCCCTTACTTCCACATGCAATCAAAGAAGATTTTTGGGGCTGCAACCTCTCATCATTTGCGCACCAAGACTGCATCAATGCAGATTTTTGGGCTGCCACATGGTTGTCTTGCATGTTGACTTAGTAAACCTCTTACTTGTGCTTATGATGCACCTCCTCCACTCCATCTTATGCGCATAGCTTGGTCAATTGTGCAGAAATTTTTCTGACTTAGGACAGCTTTCAAATCTGAACATATCCCCCTCACCTCCTTGCATGTGCATAGTGTACTTTAGAAGCAACCAAATGTGCAGTCCCACCTCTTCAAGTAACCAGAATTTTCATGATGCTTAATCATGCCACTTCTTCTCACTTTCCCTTTAAATATGCGCATAAGGAAGGGGCTGGCCTCATGTACAAGTGCAGCCAACATCTCCTCCTCCTCCTCACTCTCTAGCCGAACCAACAAGCTTCCTTGGAGCAAGAAGACTTTGCCAAGCCAACTCCCTCCTTCCCTCACCATCAAACCGTGGCCTAGACACAAGTGAAGTGTGAGTTTCCCCTCTTTCCCTCTCACTGCCCAGCCTTGTCTTCAACCTTGAAACTGTCCAAGCTTGTTCATCCTCACCTTGTGTGCGCATAGATCATCATAGGAAGTGGGGACTTGTTGTGAAGTAGAGCTAGAAAGGGTGTGGTGAAGTGTGTGCTACAAGAGGTAAGCCTTGAACTTAGACCTCTTTCATTGTGTAACCATGTATGTGTGCTTGAATGCCTCCTTGAATATGTTTTGCTTTGGATTCTTGATTGAGCATGGTTAAAGTATAAGTATGGAGCCATTTTATGATGACTTGTATGCATGAGTTGTAGAGTGAAAGTCTCATGGTTATGCTTAAGATACTATGCCACTGTTTTGTATGCAAATGCCACTGTTTCCCTATGAATGTGCCACTGTTTTGAGGGTAAAATGCTCACTATTTCGGTTCCTCAAGATCACCATTATATGCCACTGTTTCTGCACATATATGCCACTGTTTCTGCACATTATATGCCACTGTTTCTGCACATTATATGCCACTGTTTCTGCACATATATGCCACTGTTTCTGCACCTTATATGCCACTGTTTCTGCACATATATGCCACTGTTTCTGCACATTATATGTCACTGTTTCTGCATAAAAACACTCACTGTTTTAGTCATCATATGCCACTGTTTTTATGCATAAAATGCCACTGTTTTAGTCATCATATGCCACTGTTTTTATGCATAAAATGCCACTGTTTTAGTCATCATATGCCACTGTTTTTATGCATAAAATGCCACTGTTTTAGTCCATAATATGCCACTGTTTTATGCATAAAATGTCACTGTTTTAGTCCATAATATGCCACTGTTTTATGCATAAAATACCACTGTGTTAGTCCATAATATGCCACTGTTTCAATGTCCAAAAAACCATGATTTATGCTACTGTTTTAATGCTCAAAAATGTACCATTCATGCCACTGTTTTGATGCATAAACATCACTACTCATGCCACTGTTTTGATGTTCAAAAGTCACTATTTATGTCGCTGTTTTAACATTCCTATGCCACTGTTTCTGCCACTGTAAAACGTCACTGTTTCTGTTTTAAAACGTTCACTGTTTCTGCTGTATGTTTACTGTTTTCCTGCTGTAAAACGTCACTGTTTCTGTCCACTGTTTTTAAGGAAAATACCACTGTTTTCTACTCACTGTTTTAAAGAACAACTCACTGTTTCTGCTCACTGTTTTAAGCACAAACGTCACTGTTTTGCTGCTGTAAAACACTGCTGTATGCTCACTGTTTTCCACTGTAAGACACTGCTGTATGCTCACTGTTTTCCACTGTAAGACACTGCTGTATGCTCACTGTTTCTGCAGTAAATAGCCACTGTAAATGATTGGTTGTAATTGATTTAGGTGCGCCTAAGAAGTGAGATACTTCGCTGCTGTTTGGTATTATTTAAGGCACGCAAAGGTAAGTGTCAGGCGACATTGCCTAATGTGACTATTGACTACTTGTATAAAATTGTGACATGATGCTCCATATGCCGTAAAAATATTATGTTCCATTATGATGAAAGGAAACTGCTAAAAATGTGCCGTGATGGCTATATGATTATGAGGTAAAGACGTTATGTGGCAGCATAACGCATATGAAAGGTATATAAGCATGCATCTTACATCATACCGCATTTTTACGCTTTATGTGTGAAAGCATAGCATGACATGCATGTATCAAGATCATATAGGCCTTGTTTTAGAATAGTTATGTACAGGACCATGTGTTTGAGCAAGCATCATATAGGCATCCCCAAGGTACCGGGGTATGGGACACTTGGCATCAGTCCGCATAGGCCCACAGTTGGAATCCACATGGAGCTCAGGTGCCAAGGGATATTTGATTCCACTGTGAAGTGCGCGCACGACGGTGCTAAAAGCGCAAAGGAAAGGCGTTATATACGCAATATATGAATATGATAAAACGAAAAGGAAAAGGAACAAGGATATGTTGAAGTGACTGTTTATGATTTTGTGCCTAGTTAATACTATTATATTACTGGTTTTGTTGCCACACTACTGGGATTATTCTCACCCCTTCGGGGCTGCTATTTTCCAAAATGGCAGGAGGACGTAAAAGCATTTGAAGACATGATATTTGCTGTGCTTGCTGATGAATGGACGTGTACTGTTGCTGTTTGTTTGATTGGATGACTGTAATGATTAATGTTTTGGCACTCTTGGATGACTGTAGACTTTATCATCTTTATTTTATCTTGAACTTTTATGAACAGCGGTTATTTTGGAAAACCTTTGTGAAAAGAATTTAAGTGCTGAAATTTTTACAGTGCACCTTACGGGTGGTGTTTTTACGAGCAAACGAACTCGGAATTACTATTATTTTATATGCACGCGAAGCCCCAAACGTGCTCTTTCAAAATCACTTGAAATATTTTTTATCGTCCAAACAGATGTGATAAGAACTATTGAAATGCTTTCGGATTTGTATGCTGCTATGAGATTCCTTGTTAGCTCATGTGACGTTAACGACTCTAATTCCGCTTAGCAAACGACTCTCTTGGATGCATACAAGGGAGGGCGTTACAATTCCCTATTTCGAATAAAGCTTACCCTAAACCGCAGGGGTTGATACATTTCCTTACCCTAGGTTAATGGGAAGATAACTGAGACGAAGGGAAATATATACGGTAAACAAATATGTGCAATAGGATGATCAAGTCATTAATATGACTAGTTCTGGGGCAACAAAGCATTGCTAGTGCTCTATGTTGTCATTAATTGGGTTGTGGGCTTGTTGGGCCCAAGCCCAGTTATGTCAGAAGCTAAGTTGGACCTAATGGGTCACACACTAACCTTGTAGTCATGATGAACTAGCTTTAAAGGTATTGGGCCTAATAATGGTTGTTAACCCAAGAAGCTGTTTGGAAGCCCACCTAAATGGGTGGAGGGTGCATAGAGCTTAGTAATGGGCTTGGATAGTCCAAGACATTACTAATTAATTTAATTAGTTAAATTAATAATCAGACATTTGAATTTCGAATTTTGAATTTGAAATTTGAATTTTGAAATTTGAATTTGGAATTTGAATTTTGAAATTCGAATTTTGAATTTGAAATTTGAAATTTGAAATTTGAAATTTGAAATTTGAATTTGGAATTTGAATTTTGAAATTCGAATTTTGAATTTGAAATTTTGAATTTGAATGTTTGAACATTTGAATTCAAGTGTTTGAATTCGAATTTGAATTGGCTATGAAAAGTTGTTTCATAACAAAAGGATAAGATGAGATCTTTTGGAATATTCCCTGCAACAAGAAAAAGATATTTGATCTTATCCAATGATAAAGTGGTGCGCAAATTTGAATTCAAAGTGAGTGTCATTTTGTCATCTAAATGTATTACTATTCTGATTTGGTTGGTTAAGAGAATCAGTGAGTTAGTTGATTCAAAATTTGAATGCAACTACTCAATGTATCTGGACTCAAAATAGGACAAAAAGGGGCGCATAATATGGTTGTTCATATGATGATAATTAGGTCAGAATCTTGAAAGGATAATGACCTAATCTTATAAGGATTCAAATGCAAGGTGGTTAGCAATTTTGAATTGCAAACAAATCCTTGATTCCCTCCAACCATGCACATATTTGGTGGGATTTTCAAGTAAGAAAATCTTATCATTCCATCATACTAATTAACCTACATTGTGCGCACAAAGGGTCCAATTATTCATCTTAGGATTTTTCACAAAACCTAGCCTACACTCCTTCATCTCATGCACCATTCTGTAGGGTAGTTCACTACACCTTTCCAAACAGAATACCTAGCCTCCACCTTCACCATTTGTGCGCATAACAAGCCTCACTGTGGTGTTCATCTGGTGGCTTTCAAGAAGGCGTTCTTGCATCACAGACGAACGGTGGTGTGGATCACCATTAGAGGGTTTGAACCCTTCAAGCCTGACAATTGATCTCCCTGACTGATCAGGCAAAAAACAAGGTAACATCATGGTGTCTTAAAGCATGAACCCATGTGTGCATGTATGTTTCCGCAGTAAAAATTTTGTTTTTACACCTTACATGCATCGGCCTTCAAAGGCCAGTTTACTTTCAAGTGGTATCAGAGCCCGGTTGCTTTACCATCGGTGGGTGATGGTACCTTGTTTGTGAAAAGAGTTTTTCACGGTCAAAATCTTTAAAGGGTTAAAGTTTAATTCTGCATATGGATTTTGAATCACAAATCCTTTAAGGTGTTAAAGTTTTTGTTTTTATGAACATGTAAATTTGATTATGTGTTCATAAAACATTATGCATCATGGTTTAGTTTCTTTTTCTTTATGAAAGTCTTAAAAGGAATACCCTTTTTGAAAGGGTAGATTCGGCCATGGAGGGTACTAAAATTACCTTGAATGTTTTCTTATTTTTCTCCATGAATTGTGTCATGTTTATATGCATGAAATTTTGTGACAAAATTTATCATATAGTCTACTATATGGTTCGGTCATGAAGGGGTTTGTGGCTACATGCATGGTTTAATTTTGTTTTTTTTGAGAAAGAATTAACAAAATTTGAATTAAAATTGTTTTTAAATTCGGCCAACTAGAGAAATTTAAGAATATGAATCTTCATATTATTTTGATGTTTAAATGTTAAATGTCAAAATATATGTGAAAATATTATGTGATAATATAATGTTTGTGTTTGCAAGTTTTGAACTTTTCAGGTACAAATTGGAAGGGGATGGTCATGGTGCCCGGATTTAAAATTTTTGAATTTTAAATTAATGTGTAATTGCGCCATTTAATTTACAAGTGTTTTTGTAATTTAATTTTTGTAATTTTGTCCCTCCAAAGATGTTTTGGAGTTTCTTTAATTATGTGTAATTAGAGAAATAGGCTAGTGGCGTATAGACGACAAGTGGCCGTTGCTTAAAGAAGCAAAATGGACAAAAAGCGCGAGCACCATGACTATCTCAATATAAACTGTTTATATACATGTATGATTAGAACGTCTAGTATGCATGAATTGGGCAAACTGCGTTTTGTATGGTTATTATGTTTGTCCAATAGCGACTAGTGTAAACCGATAGATGTTTGACATAGGTTACGACTAGCATGATAACTTACAACATGCGTTTGATGAGACCTAATTAACCCTAAAATAAAAGGAACCCTTAAAAGGAATAAATAATTAAGCGTATGATTACCTCCCACCACCAATGCTACTCAAACCTCTTCTACATAGTGGTGCTCCACAACTCAGTTGGGACCCACTGTTTCGTTGAGCTAGAGTAGTGTTTGAAGTGTAAGACACTTAGGGTGTTGGTTTAATGCTTAACTAAGGCATAAGTTGCAGGCACAGCCGGGCTTATGTGCTTAGGGTAATGGTGCTAGGTTGATTGCATGAGATGCACCACTAAGTGACAAAGAGTTGTCAACCTAATGTTAAGAGAGGGTATGAGATAATGTTGATAAAGATCAACCCATTATTTAAATTAATCTTGCGGTCACAGACAGAGATTAAAATAAATAATCGCACTCTTAATCCCACTAAGGTAAAATCTAAAAGTAGATTAACCCTAAGTCAAATAGTAAGGGTCATTGACTTAGATAAAGTAGTGGGAGGGGCAAATTATTTAAAGTCTTTAATAATTTGCTTTTAACTACATAACCGTATATTAACTAAAACTATCTTTACATCTTTTTCAGCTTATAGTATGACTAATCCACTGTCACTTCGTTCAATACTAGATACGAATAAACTGACTGGTTCAGTTTTTATGGACTGGTATCGGAACTTAAGAATTGTTCTTAAGACCGAAAAGATAGCTTATGTCCTTGACACTGCTTTGCCTATTGTGCCTAAGGAAGGGGAAGATGGGTTCACGGAATTTGATTTCGAAATCCACAAGCAACACATGGATGATAATGTGTTGGCTTGTTGCATAATGTTGACATCCATGTCGCCTGAACTGCGTAAACAGCACGAGCATATGGATGCCCCCTATATTATCATGCATCTCAAGGAGTTGTATGATATTAAAGGCAGTCATGAGAGGTATGAGACCTTTAGAGAATTGTTCCTGTGCAAGATGACTGAAGGCATGTGTTTTAACCGCCATGTACTGAAGATGATGGCACTCATTGAGAAGCTAGAGGGTCTAGGGTTCACAATGGATGCTGAATTAATTAATGACTGAGTTCTATCATCACTTCTTCCTTCTTTCAGTGAATTCATAATGGACTACAACATGCATGGGATGCTTGTGAGCTTGCCAGAGTTGTTAAGGATGTTAACGACTGCTGAAATGTCTATCAAGAAGGATGAGACACAAGCTCTTATGATTGGTGGGCCTGAAAGGGCCATGGGTAAGGGCAAGGAGCCTGCAAAAGGCAACTCCCTTAAGCCCAAAGGAAAACCCAATAAGAAAAAGGGAAAAGAAAGGTAAGGGAGCACCCAAGGACAAAAGCGATGTTGTGTGCTTCCATTGTGGCAAATATGGCCATTGGAAAAGGAATTGTCCAGACTACCTGAAGAGTGTGAAGGAGCATGGTGATGCTTCAACCTCAGGTATTCACATGATTGAAATAAATTGTTCTTATGCTAATCCGACTTCATAAGGTATTGGATACCGGTTATGGTTCTTATAATCTGCAATGTGTTGCAGGTGATTAGAAGCCTAGAAGATTGGAGAAGAACGAGGTGGACCCCGTGCAGGTGATGAAGCAAGAGTTGCTGCTCATACTGGTGGAGATACCGACCTCATTAACCTACGGGCACCTTAATGCATTTGAATAATTGACTTTATGTTCCCGACATTTGTAGAAATATTATTTCTTGTTTAGAACAAGATGGTTTTGCTTTAACTATTAAGGATGGTACATTTTCTATCAATTTGAATGATATTGTTTTGGTACGCTTCTTTGATTAATGGCTTGTATGTTTTGGAAATGGGAACTAAAGTGCTCAATGTAGATGTGCAATGATCTAGGATAGATAATCAATCCTATCTTTGGCACTATAGACTAGGGCACATAAATGAAGCAAGATTGTCTAGGATGCATAGAGATGGATACCTGGACTCCAAGGATTTGGAATCCTGTGGACAATATGAATCTTGTCTAGCTGGGAAAATGATTCGTCAAAGCCCAAAGGGCTTGAGATTCATAGGGCTAGTGAGTTATTAGAACTCATTCACTGTGATTTATGTGGCCCAATGTATATTGTGGCTAGAGGAGGAAACTCCTATTTCATTTACTTATGAAGTAGAGAAACAGCGTGGCAAGATGGTTAAGTCATTGCGATCAGATCATGATGGTGAATATTTGAGCCATGAGTTTCGGGATTATCAGAGAGAAAATAGAATTCCCTCGCAGTTTACTGCACTTAACACACCACACCAAAAAGGTGTCAGGAAAAATAGGACTGTGTTAGACACGGCAGTCAAAACCATCCTTAAATACTTAAGAAGAACTAAGGATGCATTTTTGGTTTATGGTGGGGTTAATGAGCTAACAGTGAAAGTGTTCACTGAAGCCAGCTTTCAAAGTGACAAAGATGACTATAAGTCAAAATCAGTGTTCGTATTCACCTTAAATGGTGGGGCAGTATATTGGAAGAGTTCCAAGCAGGATACTAAAGCAGATTTAATGACAGAAGCTGAATACATAGCTGCTTCAGAAGCGGCTTAGGAGGCCGTGTGGATCAAGGAAGTTCATTTCTGAACTAAGGGTGGTTCCAAGCGTGGATGTGCCCATACAGTTGCTTTGCGACAATCCTGGAGCCATTACGCAGTCAATGGAACCTAGGTCTCATCAAAGATCTAAACACGTGCTCCGCAAATATCACCTAATTAGAGTAATCAATGATAGAATGGATGTAAAGAAAGATTATATTCCCACAGACGATAACCTGGCCGATTCTCTGACAAAGGCTGTTTCTCAGAGAAAACATAATAGTGATTATGAGGCTTTAGGTATACGACTTAGGTCTGATTGGCTCTAGGCCAAATGGGAGCTTGTTAGTATATGGGTGTCCTAGAGACAATCTTTTGATTAAATAAAGGACACAAGATGTAGAACTTTGTTTGTCGCAAATAAATGAAAGCACTATTTATCCTGTTTCATATTATGTCTCGATATTATTGTTAATATTATATGAACGAACTAGATAAACCCCTTGGAATAGAACAAGTATCTCTTGAGTATCTGTGATGAGATCACGATCATGAGGATTCAAGGATATCGCATGTCTATTCCTAATTATATGTTCCTAGTCTAGAGACACTGAGTATGGGGATCAGTGATCTCGGGTAAGACTTGTACGACTTATCTACTTGTATATGGATACAAGGTAAAGAACTCATGAGCTACAGATATGGAGATATCTTAGCTAAAGTCGTGGGTGGACCTATAATAGTATAGCTCGCACTGAACAGACCCAAAAGAGACTCTATGAGGAAATCTCACAGATAGTGTCATTAGAGTAATCTCTTTATGTTTGGGTATGTCTTTCCTTAGACCAGAAGTTATTACCTAGACTGTGTTCTTGAAGGCATGTTTTGATTGTATGCCTCGTCTGCCTGAAACATGGAGACTCATATGTATACTGTTGGGCGTGTCCTTAAAGGGAACATGGCTAGGGTAATAAGCTGAAGGAATTCATCAAATCTCTGTGAGAGATGAGGTTATCTGTATACCGGAGAAATCGGGATGACATTTACAGGGACTCGGGAATCTATGCATAGTAAAAGAGATCATGAGATGATCTGCCTTTAGAGTCAGTAAATTGAAGATTCCCTATTTCGAATAAAGCTTACCCTAAACTGCAGGGGTTGATACATTTACTTACCCTAGGTTAATGGGAAGATAACCGAGACGAAGGGAAATACATATGGTAACCAAATATGTGCAATAGGATGATCAAGTCATTAATCTGACTAGTTCTGGGGCAACAAAGCATTGCTATTGCTCTGTGTTGTCATTAATAGGGTTGTGGGCTTGTTGGGCCCAAGCCCAGTTATGTCAGAAGCTAAGTTGGACCTAATGGGTCACACACTAACACCTTGTAGTCATGATGAACTAGCTTTAAAGGTATTGGGCCTAATAATGGTTGTTAGCCCAAGAAGCTGTCTGGAAGCCCACCTAAATGAGTGGAGGGTGCATGGAGCTTAGTAATGGACTTGGATAGTCCAAGCCATTACTAATTAATTTAATTAGTTAAATTAATAATCAAACATTTGAGTTTTGAATTTTGAATTTGAAATTTGAATTTTGAAATTTGAATTTGGAATTTGAATTTTGAAATTCGAATTTGAAATTTGAAATTTTAATTTTGAAATTTGAATTTGGAATTTGAATTTTGAAATTCGAGTTTTGAATTTGAAATTTGAAATTTTGAATTTTGAATTTTGAATTTGAATGTTTGAACGTTTGAATTCAAGTGTTTGAATTCGAATTTGAATTGGCTATGAAAAGTTGTTTCATAACAAAAGGATAAGATGAGATCTTTTGGAATATTCCTTGCAACAAGAAAAATATATTTGATCTTATCCAATGATGAATTGGTGCGCAAATTTGAATTCAAAGTGAGTGTCATTTTGTTATCTAAATGTACTACTATTCTGATTTGGTTGGTTAAGAGAATCAGTGAGTTAGTTGATTCAAAATTTGAATGCAACTACTCAATGTATCTGAACTCAAAATATGACAAAATGGGGCGCATAATATGGTTGTTCATATGATGATAATTAGGTCAGAATCTTGAAAGGATAATGACCTAATCTTATAAGGATTCAAATGCAAGGTGGTTAGCAATTTTGAATTGCAAACAAATCCTTGATTCCCTCCAACCATGCACATTTTTGGTGGGATTTTCAAGTAAGAAAATCTTATCATTCCATCCTACTAATTAACCTACATTGTGCGCACAAAGGATCCAATTATTCACCTTAGGGTTTTTCACAAAACCTAGCCTACACTCCTTCATCTCATGCACCATTTTGTAGGGTAGTTCACTACACCTTTCCAAACAGAATACCTAGCCTCCACCTTCACCATTTGTGCGCATAGCAAGCCTCACTGTGGTGTTCATCTGGTGGCTTTCAAGAAGGCGTTCTTGCATCATAGACGAACGGTGGTGTGGATCACCATTAGAGGGTTTGAACCCTTCAAGCCTGACATTTGATCTCCCTGACTGATTAGGCAAAAAACAAGGTAACATCATGCTGTCTTAAAGCATGAACCCATGTGTGCATGTATGTTTCCGCAGTAAAAATTTTGCTTTTACACCTTACATGCATCGGCCTTCAAAGGCCAGTTTACTTTCAGTATCATGCGCACCAAGGGGCTGATTTTGGATGAAGTCTTATTTAAATATGTTATGGATTGAAGTGTATAAACATGAGAATATTTTGGAAAGAAAATCATGGACTTGAACTAGGCCAAGAGGAGAAAAAGAGTAAATCCGTATGTTAATAAAATTCCTAGGTGGAAGTGTTAAGTAAGTTGATGTTGATGGAATTGGTAGAAAATTTAATGAAAAATAATTTAGGTGTATGTGATGTGCTCTTGGACCTAGAAGAAATAATTGGGAAAATGATGTTGTGACATTTTTCGTATTCTAACAGAATTGTCGTGTATTGACGATTCGTACATGGTTGTTGTAGGTTGTCGTACGTTGATTTGAACCCCGAACCGTGAGATCGGTGGATTGCCCTTGGTCCTGGATTAAGTGGGATTGAGGTGAGGAGTTGGAACCATGCTTGTAGAATTAGTAACTTGCATGTGTTCATATGAACAGTAATTAATTGAAAATGTCCTATGTGTAGGCATTTCTGTTGTATAACAAGCTCGAGAAAAATACTGCTGTGGAGCTAAGTGAAGAGGCTTATTCAGGTAACTTCTTGGTACTGGGGTTGGATCCCCTTGTGTGTTCCACCATACCCATTGAGGGTGATGGTAGGAAATGTATATGAGTAGTGTAGAATAACATGAGCATGCATTTGTATTTATGAAGGTACATATGATGTACCGAGTCTCTGTACAGTAGACAGTTAGCCTTCGGGCAGTTTCGAACTTCCACTGGATAGGTCTTCGAGAGGGAGTTCCAGTTGACCTAGGGTCGTGGTGTGTGATCCAGATAGGAGCACACTAGGAAGTCTCGGGTGTATGCGGATGGGAGGGGTACCTTGGTTGCTGTTCTAGGAACACGCCTTGGATGAGACCCATGGGCTTATATGCCGAGGACGTTGCGTGGTATTGGTAGCTACCATTCCAACTTCATCATATTTTGTATCCTATGATCCCCGTTTTCTCTAAATCTCTTGTTGTATCCTGCTTTAAAGAAGTTATTTTATATTATTTATATGCATCGAAGTGAGCCATTGGGCGGAGTATTCTCCAAAACCTCTCAGTTACTGAGATATATTCATATATCTCACCCCCGTCTTGGGGACTTTATTTCAGGAGGTAGCAGTGGTGCAGGAGCAGCGGGCAAGAAGCCCGCAGGATGATTAGCTGGAGTTTTTATGGTAGTTTGCATTTTGGGGGCCATTGGGCCTATGCTAGACTTAGGGCATGAACATCCCATATGTATATAGGATTAGATTCATTGTTATATTGGTTCATGTCATTTTGCCTAAGTCTAGTACATATATCATTTTGTGGTTTATACAGTATGTTGTATTTGAAGACTTTGAATTGTAAAATGTAATATGCATATGGAAACCATAAACTGTACTTGAATACTTGATGTAATATGATGGAAGGGAAATAGGCTTATTTTAGGAATATGATTATGTGTATATCTAGAAGATGCATGCAATTGGACTTTAATGATTGAAATGTAATAAGTAGTAATCAAGGAAGCAGTGTGATATGTATTATATATGTAAATTAAACTGTGATGAGTTGTAAGTGCCCCAAGGCATTGTTGGTCCTTGTGTGTGCCACCCACTGATTATTAGGTACCATTTGAGGTCATAGTGAAATAGTGGAGCATTAACCATCACCCCAAGTGTCTCACACTTCTAACGCTACTTTATCTCAACGAAATAGTGGGTCCTAACTGAGTTGTGGAGCATCACTATGTAGAGGAGGTTTGAGTAGTATTGGTGGTGGGAGGTAATCATACGCTTAATAATTTATTCCTTTTAAGGGTTCCTTTTATTTAGGGTTTATTAAGTCTCATCAAACGCGTGTGTATGTTATCATGCTAGTCGTAACCTATGTCAAACATCTATCGGTTTACATTAGTCGCAATTGGACATACATAATAAGGCATACAAACGCGGTTTGTCCAATTCATGCATACTAGACATCTTAAGTCATATAAGCATACATTCGCGATACACTATCTCATGCATACTAGTCGTACTAAGCATACAAGAAGATAAAACATTTTATTTGAGACAGTCATGGTGCTCGCGCATTTGTCCATCTTGCTTCTCAAGCAACGGCTGCTTGTCGTCTAAACGCCACTAGCCTAATTCTCTAATTACAAATAATTAAAGAAACTCTAAAACATCTTTGGATAGACAAATGAAAAATCACAAAATTTAAAATTCAAATTACAACTCTAAATTAAAATAGAGCAAAATTACACATTAATTTAAAATTTGAAATTCAAATTTCGGGCACCATGACTATCCCCTTCCCTTTTGCACCTGAAAGGTTAAACGACTTGCAAGCACAAAATATCATATTATCTCATAACATGTTTTGACATATATCTTGATATTTAACAATTAAACATCAAAATAAGAATCAAGATTCAAATTCTCTTAATTTTTCTCTTAATGGCCGAATTATATAACAACTTTATAATTCAAATTTTGTTAATTCTTTCTCAAAGAAAACAAAAATAAACCATGCATGCAGCCATAAACCCTTTAATGGCCGAATCATATATGCATGTATATGATAAATTTTGTCACAAAAATTTCATGCTATGCTCATGATACAATTCATGGAGAAAAATAAGAAAACAATCAAGGTACTCTAAGTACCCTTCATGGCTGAGTCATCCCTTTCAAAAAGGATGTTTCCTTTTAAAACTTTCATAAAGAAAAATAAACAAAACCATGAATACATTTAGATACATGAACATAGCAATCGTATTAACATGTTCATAAAAACAAAAATTTTAACAATTTAAAGCATTTGTAATTCAAAATCCATATGCAGAATTCAAACTTTAACCCTTTAAAGATTTTTGACTGTGAAAAACATTTTTCACAAACAAGGTACCATCACCCGCCGATGGTAAAGCAACTGGGCTTTGATACCACTTGAAAGTAAACTGGCCTTGAAGGCCGAAGCATGTGAGAAGGAAAAACAAAATTTTTTCCAAGCGGAAACACACATGCATACAAATCTCATGCTTTAAGACAGCATGATGTTACCTTGTTTATGATCCGATCACCAAGAAGATCACTGTCAGGTTTGAAGGGTTCAAACCCTCTAACGTTGATCCACACTACCCAGGTCAAGATGCAAGAATTCCTTCTTGAAAGCCACCAAATGACCACACATATAGGCTTGCTATGCGCTCAATAGGTGAAGAAGGAGGCTAGGTTTATGTGTTTAGAAGAGTGAAGTCTTCAACATGAAAACTTCACAAGAGTGGTGCATGGAATGGAGTAGAATTGGCTAGGGGTTCTTGTGAAAACCCTAAGGAGATTTCCCCACTTATGCACACAAGAGAGTGTGGGAGAGAATGATAGGATTTTTCAATTCAAAAATTCATCCAAATTTGCGCACAACAATGAGGAGATAAAGGAGTTGTTGCAATTCAAAATTCCCAACAACCTCCCATTTGAATCCTTATGAGATTAGGTCTTTATCTAATTAAGATTCTGACCTAATGGTCATCACATGACCATTCATACTGTGCGCCCCATTTAGTCCCAAAAGGAGTCCAGATACGTTGAGTAATTGCATTCAAATTTGAACCAACTCACTCACTGATTCTCTCAACCAACCAAATCTGAATTGGAGCATATTTGGTTGACAAGATGACACTCATCTCCAACCAAAAGTGGCGCACCAAATCTTCTTTGGATGAGATCAAATATCTTCTCTTGATGCAGTGGATTTGTTTCAACAAGATCTCATCTTATCCTTTAGTTATGAAAGAACTTTTCATAGCCAATTCAAATTCGAATTCAAGCATTTAAATTCAAACATTCAAACATTTAAATTCAAAATTTCAAATTTCAAAATTCCAATTTCAAATTCAAAATTTCAAATTTCAAAATTCAAATTTCAAATTCAAAATTCAAAATTCGAATTTCAAAATTTTAATTCCAAATTTCAATTTCAAATTCAAAATTCAAAATTTAAATGTTTAATAATTAATTTAACTAATTAAATTAATTAGTAATGTCTTGGACCATCCAAGCCCATTACATGATCCATGCGCCCTCTTCCCTTTAGGTGGGCTTCCAAACAGCTTCTTGGGCTAACAACCATTATTAGGCCCAATACCTTTAATGTTAGATCATCATGACTGTAAGGTGTTAGTGTGAGACCCATTAGGTCCAACATAGCTTCTGAGATAAATGGACTCGGGCCCAACAAGCCCACAACCCATTTAATGACAACACAGAGCACTAGCAATGCTTTGTTGCCCCAGAGCTAGTTAGATTAATGACTTGACCATCCTATTACACATATTTGGTTGCCGTATGTATTTCCCTTCGTCTCGGTTATCTTCCCATTAACCTAGGGTAAGGAAATGTATCAACCCTTGCGATTTAGGGTAAGCTCTATTTGAAATAGGGAATCTTCAATTTACTGACTCTAAAGGCAGATCATCTCATGATCTCTTTTACTATGCATAGATTCCCGAGTCCCTGTAAATGTCATCCCAATTTCTCCGGTTTACAGATAACCTAATCTCTCACAGAGATTTGACGAATTCCTTCAGCTTATCACCCTAGCCCTGTGCTCTTTCAGGACAAGCCCAACAGTATACCTATGAGTCTCCATGTTTCAGGCAGAAGAGGTATACAATCAAAGCATGCCTTCTAGAACACAATCTAGGTAATAACTTCTCGTCTAAGGAAAGACATACCCAAATATAAAGAGACTACTCTAATGATACTATCTGTGAGATTTCCTCATAGAGTCCTTTTGTGGGTCTGTTCAGTGCGAGCTATACTCTTATAGGTCCACCCACGACTTTAGCCAAGAAATCTCCATATCTGTAGCACATGAGGTCTTTACCTTGTATCCATATATACAAGTAGATAAGTCGTGCTAGTCTTACCCGAGATCACTGATCCCCATTCTCAGTGTCTCTAGACTAGGAACATAAAATTAGGAATAAACGTGTGGTATCCTTGAATACTCATGATCATGATCTCATTACAGATACTCAAGAGATACCTGTTCTATTCCAAGGGGTTTATCCAGTTTGTTCATAATATATTAACAATAATATCGAGACATTATATGAAATAGGATAAAGAGTGCTTATCATTTATTTGCCACAATAAAGGTCTACATCTAATGTCCTTATTTAATCAAAAGATTGTCTCTAGGACACCCATATACTAACAAGCTCCCACTTGGTATAGAGCCAATCAGACCTAAGTCGTATACCCAAAACCTCATAATGACTATCATGTTTTCTCTAAGAAACAGCCTTTGTCAGAGAATCAGCCAGGTTATTATCTGTGGGAACATAATCCATCTTTACATCCATCCTGTCAATGATTACTCTAATCAGGTGATATCTGCGGAGCACATGTTTAGATCTTCGATGAGACCTAGGTTCCTTTGACTGCGCAATGGCTCTAGTGCTTTTGCAAAGCAACTGTATGGGCTCATTTACGCTTGGAACCACCCTTAGTTCAAGTATGGACTTCTTGATCCACACGACCTCCTAAGCCGCTTCTAAAGCAGCTATTTATTCAGGTGAATCTGCTGTTGTCTCCTGCTTGGAACTCTTCCAAGACACTGCCCCACCATTTAAGGTGAATACAAACCGTGACTGTGACTTGCAGTCATCTTTGTCACTCTGAAAGCTGGCATCAGTGAACCCTCTCACTGTGAACTCATTAATCCCACCATGGACCAGAAACGTATCCTTAGTTCTTCTTAAGTATTTAAGGACGGTTTTGACTGCCGTCCAGTGACCCTCTCCAGGGTCAGACTGGTATCTGCTCGTAATGCTCAAAGCATATGAGACCTCAGGTCTCGTACATATCATGACATACATGATGGATCCAATAGCCGAAGCGTATGGAATTCCACTCATGCGATCCTTCTCAGGATGTGACTTAGGACACATAGCCTTTGAAAGGTGTACTCTATGATTGACGAGAAGAAAACCCCTTTTCGTCCCTTCCATGCTAAACCTCTTTAGCATCTTGTCAACATACGTGAATTGAGATAAACCCAGCAGCCTCTTGGATCTATCTCTATAGATCTTTATACCAAGTATAAAGGCTGCTTTTTCCAAATCCTTCACGGTGAAGTTTTTTGAAAGCCACTCTTTCATTATTTGTAATGTGGGGATGTCATTTCCTATTAGCAATATGTCATCTACATAAAGTACTAGGAAGACGACATTACTCCTACTAACCTTCCTGTAAACACAAGGCTCATCCTCGTTCTTGATAAAACCGCTACTCTTAACGACTTCATCAAAACGTATATTCCAACTCCTTGATGCTTTGCTTTAGCCCATATATCGACCTTTGTAGTTTGCATACCATATGTTCATGATCTTTGATTTCAAAGCCTTTAGGTTGTGTCATGTACACTTCCTACTTCAAGAACCCATTCAAGAAGGCGGTCTTGACATCCATTTGCCAAATTTCATAGTCGTGGTATGCTGCTGTTGCAAGCATGATCCTAATAGATTTGATCATGGCAACTGGTGAGAAAGTCTCATCATATTCAACTCCTTGTCTTTGACAATACCCTTTCGCCACCAACCTAGCTTTGTAGGTCTGAACATTGTCATCTACATCAGTCTTTCTTTTAAAGACCCATTTGTTACCGATAGGAACTATTCCTTGCAGTTTAGGAACCAAGGTCCAAACCTTGTTTTGATACATCGAATCCATTTCAGATTCCATGGCTTCAAGCCATCTAGAAGAGTCAACATCCTTGACTTCCTCTTCATAGTTACTTGGTTCATCATCCTCGACAGTTTGCTGATTCTCAATCACAAACCCATACCTCTCAGGTGGATGGATGACCCTCGTAGACCTACGGAGTTGTGTGTTTACTTCTTCATTGGAGAACGTCGCCTATGGAGCAGACTTGGGTTCCTCAATCTGTTCATGTGGTTCTTGAACTTCTTCAAGATCAATCTTACTCCCACTGGCTCCTTGAGAGATCAAATGCTTCTCAAGGAACTCAGTATCCATCAAACACCTTGTGTTCATTCTTGGAGTAAAAGTAGTATCCCTTAGAACCTCTGGGATACCCCACAAATTGACATTTAGTACTCTCAGTACTAAGCTTGTCTGATGCCAATGCTTTGACATAAGCCGACGATCCCCATACCCTGAGGTAACTCAGGTTGGGTCTCTTACCATTCCATATCTTATATGGTATTGTCTGAACAGATTTAGACGGTACCCTATTTAGAAGGTATGCCGTTGTGTCTAAGGCATATCCCCAAAACGATTTTGGAAGTTGAGTCCCACTCATCATAGACCTAACCATGTCTAACAAGGACCTGTTTCTCCTTTCGGAGACACCATTTTGGTGTGGTGAGTAAAGTGCAGTAAACTGCAAGAGAATTCCATTGTCTCTCTGATAATCCTAAAGCTCATGGCTTAGATATTCACCATCACGATCTGATCGCAATGACTTAACTATCTTGCCACGCTGTTTCTCTACTTCATCAGCAAAGGTAATGAAATAGAAGTATCCTCCTCTAGCCTCAATAGACATTGAGCCACATACATCATAGTGAATGAGTTCTAATAACTCACTAGCCCTATGAATCTCAGGCCCTTTGGGCTTTTGACAAATCATTTTCCTAGCTAGACAAGATTCACATTTTCCATAGGATTCCAAATCCTTGGAGTCTAGGTATCCATCTCTATGTATCCTAGACAATGTTGTTTCATTTATGTGCCCTAGTCTATAGTGCCAAAGATAGGATTGATTATCTATCCTAGGTCATTTCACATATATATTGAGCACTTCATTTCCCATTTCCAAAACATACAAGCCATTTATTAAAGAAGCAGTACCAAAACAATATCATTCAAAATGATAGAAAATGTATCATCCTTAATAGTGGAAGCAAAACCATCTTGTTCTAAACAAGGATTTGAAATAATGTTTCTAGAAATGTTGGGAACATAAAGACAATTATTCGAATGCAATAAGAGGCCCGTAGGCTAATGAGGTCGGTATCTCCACCAGCATGAGCAGCAACTCTTGCTTCATCACCTGTGCGGAGGTCCACCTCGTTCTTCTCCAATCTTCTAGGGCTCCTAAGCACCTGCAACACATTGCAGATTATAAGAACCACAAACAGTATCCAATACCCATGAAGTCAGATTAGCACAAGAATAATTTATCTCAATCATGTGAATACCTGAGGTAGAAGCATCACCATGCTCCTTCACACTCTTCAGGTAGTCTGGACAAATCCTCTTCCAATGGCCATTCTTGCCACAATGGAAGCACACAACATCGCTTTTGTCCTTGGGTGCACTCTTAACTTTCTCTTTTCCCCTTTTCTTATTGGGTTTTCCTTTGGCCTTAAGGGAGTTGCCTTTTGCAGGCTCCTTGCCCTTACCCTTGGCCCTTTCAGGCCCACCAATCAGAAGAGCTTGTGTCTCATCCTTCTTGATAGACATTTCAGCAATTGTTAACATCCTTAACAACTCTGGCAAGCTCACAAGCATCCCATGCATGTTGTAATTCATTATGAATTCACTGAAAGAAGGAGGAAGTGATGATAGAACTAAGTCATTAATTAATTCAGCATCAATCGTGAACCCTAGACCCTCTAGCTTCTCAATGAGTGCTATCATCTTCGGTACATGGCGGTTAAAACACAAGCCTTCAGTCATCTTGCATAGGAACAATTCCCTAAAGGTCTCATACCTCTCATGTCTGTCTTTAATATCATACAACTCCATGAGATGCAGGATAATAGAGGGGGAATCCATATGCTCGTGCTGTTTACGCAGTTCAGGCAACATGGATGCCAGCATGATGCAACAAGCCAACACATTATCATCTATGTGTTGCTTGTGGGCCTCGAAATCAAATTCTGCGAACCCATCTTCCCCTTCCTTAGGCGCAATAGGTAAAGTAGTGTCAAGGACATAAGCTATCTTTTCGGTCCTAAGAACAATTCTCAAGTTCCGATACCAGTCCATAAAATTAGGACTGGTCAGTTCGTTCGTATCGAGTATTGAGCGTAGTGATAGTGGATTAGTCATACTAAAAACTGAAAAAAATGTAAAGATAATTTAATTAATATATAGGCATGTAGTTAAAAACAAATTATTAAAGACTTTAAATAATTTGCTCCTCCCACTATTTTATCTAAGTCAATGACCCTTACCATTTGACTTAGGGTTAATCTACTTTTAAATTTTACCTTAGTGGGATTAAGAGTGCGATTATTTATTTCAACCCCCGTCTGAGACCGCAAGATTAATTTAAATAATGGGTTGATCTTTATCAACAGTATCTCATACCCTCTCTTAACATTAGGTTGACAACTCCTTGTCACTTAGTGGTGCGTCTCATGCAACCAACCTAGCACCATTACCCTAAGCACATAAGCCCGGCTGAGCCTGCAACTTATGCCTCAATTAAGCATTAACCAACAATCCAAATGTCTCACACTTCTAACACTACTCTTGCTCAACGAAACAGTGGGTCCCAACTAAGTTGTGGAGCATCACTATGTAGAGGAGGTTTGAGTAGTATTGGTGGTGGGAGGTAATCATACGCTTAATAGTTTATTCCTTTTAAGGGTTCCTTTTATTTAGGGTTTATTAAGTCTCATTAAACTCGTATGTATGTTATCATGCTAGTCGTAACCTATGTCAAACATCTATCGGTTTACACTAGTCGAAACCTAAGTTCAGTTATGAACTTCCTTGATCCACACGGCCTCCTAAGCCGCTTCTGAAGAAGCTATGTATTCAGCTTCTGTCGTTAAATCTGCTTTAGTATCCTTCTTAGAACTCTTCCAATAAACTACCCCACCATTTAAGGTGAATACGAACACTGATTGCGACTTACAGTCATCTTTGTCACTTTGAAAGCTGGCTTCAGTGAACCCTTTCACTATTAGCTCATTAACCCCACCATAGACCAGAAACGCATCCTTAGTTCTTCGTAAGTATTTAAGGATGGTCTTGACTGCCGTCCAGTGACCCTTTCCAGGGTCTTACTGATATCTGCTCATAATGCTTAAAGCCTATGAGACATCTGGTCTCGTACATATCATGGCATACATGATGGATCCAATGGCCGAAGCGTATAGATTTCCACGCATGCGATCCTTCTCAGGCTGTGACTTAGGACACATAGCCCTTGATAGGTGTACCCCATGACTGACAGGAAGAAAACCCATTTTCGACCCTTCCACGCTAAACCTCTTTAGCATCTTGTCAACGTACGTGGATTGAGATAAACCCAGCAGCCTCTTGGATCTATCTCTATAGATCTTTATACCAAGTATAAAGGCTGCCTCTCCCAAATCCTTCATGGTGAAGTTTTCTGAAAGCCACTCTTTCATTATTTTTTAATGTGTGGATGTCATTTCCTATTAGCAATATGTCATCTACATAAAGTACTAGGAAGACGACATTACTCCCACTAACCTTCCTGTAAACACAAGGTTCATCCTCGTTCTTGATAAACCCGTTACTCTTAACGACTTCATCAAAACACATATTCCAACTCCATGATGCTTACTTTAGCCCATATATTGAACTTTGTAGTTTGCATACCATATGCTCCTGATCTTTGATTTCAAAGCCTTCAAGTTGTGTCATGTACACTTCCTCCTTCAAGAACCCATTCAAGAAGGCGGTCTTGACATCCATTTGCCAAATTTCATAGCCGTGGTATGCTGCTATTGCAAGCATGACCCTAATAGATTTGATCATGGCAACTGGTGAAAAAATTTCATCATAGTCAACTCTTTGTCTTTGACGATACCCTTTCGCCACCAACCTAGCTTTGTAGGTCTGAACGTTGCCATCTGCATCAGTCTTTCTTTTAAAGACCCATTTATTACTGATAGGAACTATTCCTTGCGGTTTAGGAACCAAGGTCCATATCTTGTTCTGATACATCGAATCCATTTCAGATTCCATGGCTTCAAGCCATCTTGAGGAGTCAACATCTTTGACCGCCTCCTCGTAGTTACTTGGTTCATCATCCTCAACAGTTTGCTGATTCTCAATCACAAACCCGTACCTCTCAGGTGGATGGATGACCCTCGTAGATCTACGGAGTTGTGTGTTTACTTCTCCATTGGAGAACGTCGCCTGCGGAGCAGACTCGGGTTCCTCAATCTGTTCTTGTGGATCTTGCACTTTTTCAAGATCAATCTTACTCCCACTGCCTCCTTGAGAGATCAAATCCTTCTCAAGGAACTCGGCATTCTTTGACACAAACACTTTGTGTTCTTCCATGGAGTAGAAGTAATATCTCTTAGTACCTTTAGGATACCCCAAAAATAAACATTTAGTACTCTTAGCACTAAGCTTGTCTGATGTCAACGCTTTGACATAAGCTGGCGATCCCCATACCCTGAGGTAACTCAGGTTGGGTCTCTTACCACTCTATATCTTATATGGTGTGGTCTGAACATATTTAGACGGTACCCTATTTAGAAAGTTATGCCGTTGTGTCTAAGGCATATCCCCAAAACAATTTTGGAAGTTGAGTCTAACTCATTATAGACCTAACCATGTCTAACACAGTCTTGTTTCTCCTGACACTGTTTTGGTGTGGTGTGTTAAGTGCAGTAAACTGCGAGAGAATTCTATTTTCTCTCTGATAATCCCGAAACTCATGGCTCAAATATTCACCATCACGATCTGATCGCAATGACTTAACCATCTTGCCATGCCGTTTCACTACTTCATCAGTAAATGAATTAGGAGTTTCCTCCTCTAGCCACAATATACATTGGGCCACATAAATCACAGTGAATGAGTTCTAATAACTCACTAGCCCTATGAATCTCAAGCCCTTTGGGCATTGACGAATCATTTTCCCAGTTAGACAAGATTCATACTGTCCATAGGATTCCAAATCCTTGGAGTCCAGGTATCCATCTCTATGCATCCTAGACAATCTTGTTTCATTTATGTGCCCTAGTCTATAGTGCCAAAGATAGGATTGATTATCTATCCTAGGTCATTTGACATCTCCATTGAGCACTTTAGTTCCCATTTCCAAATCATAAAAACCATTAATTAAAGAATCGTACGAAAACAATATCATTCAAAATGATAGAAAATGTACCATCCTTAATAGTTAAAGCAAAACCATCTTGTTCTAAACAAGAAATAACATTTCCAGAAATGCCGGGAACATAAAGACAATTATTCAAATGCAATAAGGTGCCCGTAGGCTAATGAGGTCGGTATCCCCACCAGCATGAGCAGGAACTCTTGCTTCATCACCTGCGCGGGGTCCACCTCGTTCTTCTCCAATCTTCTAGGCTTCTAAGCACCTGCAACACATTGTAGATAATAAGAACCATAACCGGTATCCAATACCTTATAAAGTTGGATTAGCATAAGAACAATTTATCTCAATCATGTGAATACCTGAGGTTGAAGCATCACCATGCTCCTTCACACTCTTCAGGTAGTCTGGACAATTCCTTTTCCAATGGCCATATTTGCCACAATGGAAGCACACAACATCGCTTTTGTCCTTGGGTGCTCCCTTACCTTTCTTTTTGCCCTTTTTCTTATTGGGTTTACCTTTGGGCTTAAGGGAGTTGCCTTTTGCAGGCTCCTTGCCCTTACCCATGGCCCTTTCAGGCCCACCAATCATAAGAGCTCGTGTCTCATCCTTCTTGATAGACATTTCAGCAGTCGTTAACATCCTTAACAACTCTGGCAAGCTCACAAGCATCCCATGCATGTTGTAATCCATTATGAATTCACTGAAAGAAGGAGGAAGTGATGATAGAACTAAGTCATTAATTAATTCAGCATCCATTGTGAACCCTAGACCCTCTAGCTTCTCAATGAGTGCCATCATCTTCAGTACATGGCAGTTAAAACACATGCCTTCAGTCATCTTGCACAGGAACAATTCCCTAAAGGTCTCATACCTCTAATGTCTGCCTTTAATATCATACAGCTCCTTGAGATGCATGATAATAGAGGGGGCATCCATATGCTCGTGCTGTTTACGCAGTTCAGGAGACATGGATGCCAGCATAATGCAACAAGCCAGCACATTATCATCCATGTCTTGCATGTGGGTTTCGCAATCAAATTCCGTGAACCCATCTTCCCCTTCCTTAGGCGCAATAGGCAAAGCAGTGTCAAGGACATAAGCTATCTTTTCGGTCTTAAGAACAATTCTTAAGTTCCGATACCAGTCCATAAAATTTCAACCGGTCAGTTCATTCGTATCGAGAATTGAATGCAGTGACAGTTGATTAGTCATACTAAAAGGCTAAAAAGATGTAAATATGATTTTTGTTAATATACGGTTATGTAGTTAAAAGCAAATTATTAAAGACTTGAAATAATTTGCCCCTCCCACTATTTTATCTAAGTCAATGACCCTTCCTTTTGACTTAGGGTTAATCTACTTTAGATTTTACCTTAGTGGGATTAAGAGTGCGATTATTTACTTTAATCTCCGTCTGAGACCGCAAGATTAATTTAAATAATGGGTTGATCTTTATCAACAGTATCTCATACCCTCTCTTAACATTAGGTTGACAACTCTTTGTTACTTAGTGGTGCATCTCATGCAACCAACCTAGCACCATTACCCTAAGCACATAAGCCCGGCTGTGCCTGCAACTTATGTCTTAGTTAAGCATTAAACCAGCACCCTAAGTGTCTTGCACTTCAAACACTACTCTAGCTCAACGAAACAATGGGTCCCAACTGAGTTGTGGAGCACCACTATGTAGAAGAGTTTTGAATAGCATTGGTGGTGGGAGGTAATCATATGCTTAATTATTTATTCCTTTTAAGGGTTTCTTTTATTTTAAGGTTAATTAGGTCCCATCAAACGCATATTGTAAGTTATCATGCTAGACGTTACCTATGTCAAACATCTATCGGTATACACTAGTCGCTATTGGACAAACATAATAACCATACAAAACGCGGTTTGCCCAATTCATGCATACTAGACGTTCTAATCATACATGCATATAAACAGTTTATATTGAGATAGCCATGGTGCTCGTGCTTTTGTCCTTTTTGCTTCTTTAAGCAACGGCCGCTTGTTGTCTATACGCCACTAGCCTATTTCTCTAATTACACATAATCAAAGAAACTCCAAAACATCTTTGGAGGGACAAAATTACAAAATTTAAATTACAAATACACTTGTAAATTAAAGGGCGCGATTACACATTAATTTAAAATTCAAAAATTCAAATCCGGGCACCATGACCATCCCCTTCCTGTTTGTACCTGAAAAGTTCAAAACTTGCAAACACAAACATTATATTATCACATAATATTTTCACATAATATTTTCACATATATTTTGACATTTAACATTTAAACATCAAAATATCATCAAGATTCATAATCTTAAATTTCTCATTGGCCGAATTTAAAAAACAATTTTAATTCAAATTTTGTTAATTCTTTCTCAAAGAAAACAAAATTAAACCATGCATGTAGCCATAAACTCCTTCATGGACGAATCATATAGGTGACTATATGATAAATTTTGTCACAAAATTTCATGCATATAAACATGACAATTCATGGAGAAAAATAAGAAATCATTCAAGGTACTCTTAGTATCCTCCATGGCCGAATTTACCCATTCAAAAAGGGTGTTCCTTTTAAAACTTTCATAAAGAAAAAGAAACTAAACCATGATGCATAATGTTTTATGAACACAGAATCAAATTTACATGTTCATAAAAACAAAAACTTTAACACTTTAAAGGATTTGTGATTCAAAATCCATATGCAGAATTTAAACTTTAACCCTTTAAAGATTTTTGACCGTGAAAAACTCCTTTCACAAACAAGGTACCATCACCCGCCGATGGTAAAGCAACGGGCTCTGATACCACTTGAAAGTAAACTGGCCTTTGAAGGCTGATGCATGTAAGGTGTAAAAACAAAAAATTTTATTGCGGAACATACATGCACACATAGGTTCATGCTTTAAGACAGCATGATGTTACCTTGTTTTTGGCCTGATCAGTCAGGGAGATCAGATGTCAGGCTTGAAGGGTTCAAACCCTCTAATGGTGATCCACACCACCATTCGTCAATGATGCAAGAACCCCTTCTTGAAAGCCACCAGATGAACACCACAGTGAGGCTTGCTATGCGCACAAGTGGTGAAGGTGGAGGCTAGGTATTCTGTTTGGAGAGGTGTAGTGAACCTACAGAATGGTGCATGAGATGAAGGAGAGTAGGCTATGTTTTATTAACAAAACCCTAAGGTGAGGAAACTGTATATATGCGCACACCTTGATGAGAGGAGGAGAGAATTTAATTCATTCAAAATGAAAACCAACTTTCAAACACATTTGAAATTTGCGCATGGAACAGGGGAGGAAAGGTGGAGCTGTTGCAAAACCAATTTTGCCAACAACCTCCAATCTTATTGAAATTAAGTTCAAAATAATTTAAACTTAAATTCATAAACTATCATATAGTATACTTTTCATGCGCATAATTCAGCCCTAGAAGGGGTCCAAATATATTGAGTAGTTGCATTCAAAATTTGAATCAACTCACCCACTGATTCCCTCAACCACCAAATCTGAATGGAGCTTTGTTTTAAGTGATAAGATGACATCCTTATCGCTCAAATTTGCGCACCAAACAGCCCGAGGATGTGCTCCAAAGATGCTTCTTGATCCAAGGAATATGCTCCAATAAGATCCTGTCTTATCCTTTTGTTATGAAACAACTTTTCAAAGCCAATTCAAATTCGAATTCAAACACTTGAATTCAAATGTTCAAACATTCAAATTCAAAATTCAAAATTCAAAATTTCAAATTTCAAATTCAAAATTCGAATTTCAAAATTCAAATTCCAAATTCAAATTTCAAAATTCAAATTTCAAATTTCAAATTCAAAATTCGAATTTCGAAACTCAAATTCCAAATTCAAATTTCAAAATTCAAATTTCAAATTCAAAATTCAAAATTCAAATATTTGATTATTAATTTAACTAATTAAATTAATTAGTAATGGCTTGGACTATCCAAGCCCATTACTAAGCTTCATGCACCACCCACCCATTTAGGTGGGCTTCCAAACAGCTTCTTGGGCTAACAACCATTATTAGGCCCAATACCTTTAAAGCTAGTCTATCATGACTACAAGGTGTTAGTGTGTGACCCATTAGGTCCAACTTAGCTTCTGACATAACTGGGCTTGGGCCCAACAAGCCCACAACCCAATTAATGACAACACAAAGCACTAGCAATGCTTTGTTGCCCCAGAACTAGTCAGATTAATGACTTGATCATCCTATTGCACATATTTGGTTACCGTATGTATTTCCTTTCGTCTCGGTTATCTTCCCATTAACCTAAGGTAAGGAAATGTATCAACCCCTGCGGTTTAGGGTAAGCTTTATTCGAAATAGGGAATCTTCAATTTACTGACTCTAAAGGCAGATCATCTCATGATCTCTTTTACTATGCATAGATTCCCGAGTCCCTGTAATTGTCATCCCGATTTCTCCGGTTTACAGATAACCTAATCTCTCACAGAGATTTGACGAATTCCTTCAGCTTATTACCCTAGCCCTGTGCCCTTTAAGGATACGCCCAACAGTATACCTATGAGTCTCCATGTTTTAGGCAGACGAGGCATACAATCAAAACATGCCTTCAAGAACACAGTCTAGGTAATAACTTCTGGTCTAAGGAAAGACATACCCAAACATAAAGAGATTACTCTAATGACACTATCTGTGAGATTTCCTCATAGAGTCTCTTTTTGAGTCTGTTCAGTGCGAGCTATACTCTTATATCTGCAGCTCATAAGGTCTTTACCTTGCATCCATATATACAAGTAGATAAGTCGTACTAGTCTTTACTCGAGATCACTGATCCCCAAACTCAGTGTCTCTAGACTAGGAACATATAATTAGGAATAGACATGCAATATCCTTGAATCCTCATGATCAGAGATACCTGTTCTATTCCAAGGGGTTTATCCAGTTCGTTCATATAATATTAACAGTAATATCGAGACACAATATGAAACTGAATAAATAGTGCTTTCATTTATTTGCGACAAACAAAGTTCTACATCTAGTGTCCTTTATTTAATCAAAAGATTGTCTCTAGGACACCCATATGCTAACAAGCTCCCACTTGGCCTAGAGCCAATCAGACCTAAGTCGTATACCTAAAGCCACATTATCACTATCATGTTTTCTCTGAGAAACAGCCTTTGTCAGAGAATCGGCCAAGTTTTTAACTGTGGGAATATAATCCATTTTTACATCCATCCTATCATTGATTACTCTAATCAAGTGATATCTGCGGAGCACGTGTTTAGATCTTTGATAAGACCTAAGTTCCATTGACTGCATAATGGCTCCAGTGTTGTCGCAAAGCAACAGTATGGGCTCATCCACGCTTGGAACCACCCTAAGTTCAGTTATGAACTTCCTTGATCCACACGGCCTCCTAAGCCGCTTCTGAAGAAGCTATGTATTCAGCTTCTGTCGTTAAATCTGCTTTAGTATCCTGCTTAGAACTCTTCCAATATACTACCCCACCATTTAAGGTGAATACGAACACTGATTATGACTTACAGTCATCTTTGTCACTTTGAAAGCTGGCTTCAGTGAACCCTTTCACTATTAGCTCATTAACCCCACCATAGACCAGAAACGCATCCTTAGTTCTTCGTAAGTATTTAAGGATGGTCTTGACTGCCGTCCAGTGACCCTTTCCAGGGTCTTACTGATATCTGCTCGTAATGCTTAAAGCCTATGAGACATCTGGTCTCGTACATATCATGGCATACATGATGGATCCAATGGCCGAAGCGTATGGAATTCCACTCATGCGATCCTTCTCAGGCTGTGACTTAGGACACATAGCCCTTGATAGGTGTACCCCATGACTGACAGGAAGAAAACCCATTTTCGACCCTTCCATGCTAAACCTCTTTAGCATCTTGTCAACGTACGTGGATTGAGATAAACCCAGCAGCCTCTTGGATCTATCTCTATAGATCTTTATACCAAGTATAAAGGCCGCCTCTCCCAAATCCTTCATGGTGAAGTTTTCTGAAAGCCACTCTTTCATTATTTTTTAATGTGTGGATGTCATTTCCTATTAGCAATATGTCATCTACATAAAGTACTAGGAAGACGACATTACTCCCACTAACCTTCCTGTAAACACAAGGTTCATCCTCGTTCTTGATAAAACCGTTACTCTTAACGACTTCATCAAAACACATATTCCAACTCCATGATGCTTGCTTTAGCCCATATATTGACCTTTGTAGTTTGCATACCATATGCTCCTGATCTTTGATTTCAAAGCCTTCAAGTTGTGTCATGTACACTTCCTCCTTCAAGAACCCATTCAAGAAGGCGGTCTTGACATCCATTTGCCAAATTTCATAGTCGTGGTATGCTGCTACTGTAAGCATGACCCTAATAGATTTGATCATGGCAACTGGTGAGAAAATTTCATCATAGTCAACTCTTTGTTTTTGACGATACCCTTTCGCCACCAACCTAGCTTTGTAGGTCTGAACGTTGCCATCTGCATCAGTCCTTCTTTTAAAGACCCATTTATTACCGATAGGAACTATTCCTTGCGGTTTAGGAACCAAGGTCCATACCTTGTTCTGATACATCGAATCCATTTCAGATTCCATGGCTTCAAGCCATCTTGAGGAGTCAACATCTTTGACCGCCTCCTCGTAGTTACTTGGTTCATCATCCTCAACAGTTTGCTGATTCTCAATCACAAACCCGTACCTCTCAGGTGGATGGATGACCCTCGTAGATCTACGGAGTTGTGTGATTACTTCTCCATTGGAGAATGTCGCCTGCGGAGCAGACTCGGGTTCCTCAATCTGTTCTTGTGGATCTTGCACTTCTTCAAGATCAATCTTACTCCCACTGCCTCCTTGAGAGATCAAATCCTTCTCAAGGAACTCAGCATTCTTTGACACAAACACTTTGTGTTCTTCCATGGAGTAGAAGTAGTATCCCTTAGTACCTTTAGGATACCCCAAAAATAGACATTTAATACTCTTAGCACTAAGCTTGTCTGATGTCAACGCTTTGACATAAGCTGGCGATCCCCATACCCTGAGGTAACTCAGGTTGGGTCTCTTACCACTCTATATCTTATATGGTGTGGTCTGAACAGATTTAGACGGTACCCTATTTAGAAAGTTATGCCGTTGTGTCTAAGGCATATCCCCAAAACAATTTTGGAAGTTGAGTCTAACTCATTATAGACCTAACCATGTCTAACACAGTCTTGTTTCTCCTGACACCGTTTTGGTGTTGTGTGTTAAGTGCAGTAAACTGCGAGAGAATTCTATTTTCTCTCTGATAATCCCGAAACTCATGGCTCAAATATTCGTCATCACGATCTGATCGCAATGACTTAACCGTCTTGCCATGCCGTTTCACTACTTCATCAGTAAATGAATTAGGAGTTTCCTCCTCTAGCCACAATATACATTGGGCCACATAAATCACAGTGAATGAGTTCTAATAACTCACTAGCCCTATGAATCTCAAGCCCTTTGGGCATTGACGAATCATTTTCCCAGTTAGACAAGATTCATACTGTCCATAGGATTCCAAATCCTTGGAGTCCAGGTATCCATCTTTATGCATCCTAGACAATCTTGTTTCATTTATGTGCCCTAGTCTATAGTGCCAAAGATAGGATTGATTATCTATCCTAGGTCATTTGACATCTCCATTGAGCACTTTAGTTCCCATTTCCAAATCATAAAAACCATTAATTAAAGAAGCGTACCAAAACAATATCATTCAAAATGATAGAAAATGTACCATCCTTAATAGTTAAAGCAAAACCATCTTGTTCTAAATAAGAAATAATATTTCCAGAAATGTCGGGAACATAAAGACAATTATTCAAATGCAATAAGGTGCCCGTAGGCTAATGAGGTCGGTATCCCCACCAGCATGAGCAGCAACTCTTGCTTCATCACCTGCGCGGGGTCCACCTCGTTCTTCTCCAATCTTCTAGGCTTCTAAGCACCTGCAACACATTGCAGATAATAAGAACCATAACCGGTATCCAATACCTTATAAAGTTGGATTAGCATAAGAACAATTTATCTCAATCATGTGAATACCTGAGGTTGAAGCATCACCATGCTCCTTCACACTCTTCAGGTAGTCTGGACAATTCCTTTTCCAATGGCCATATTTGCCACAATGGAAGCACACAACATCGCTTTTGTCCTTGGGTGCTCCCTTACCTTTCTTTTTGCCCTTTTTCTTATTGGGTTTACCTTTGGGCTTAAGGGAGTTGCCTTTTGCAGGCTCCTTGCCCTTACCCATGGCCCTTTCAGGCCCACCAATCATAAGAGCTCGTGTCTCATCCTTCTTGATAGACATTTCAGCAGTCGTTAACATCCTTAACAACTCTGGCAAGCTCACAAGCATCTCATGCATGTTGTAATCCATTATGAATTCACTAAAAGAAGGAGGAAGTGATGATAGAACTAAGTCATTAATTAATTCAGCATCCATTGTGAACCCTAGACCCTCTAGCTTCTCAATGAGTGCCATCATCTTCAGTACATGGCGGTTAAAACACATGCCTTCAGTCATCTTGCATAGGAACAATTCCCTAAAGGTCTCATACCTCTAATGTCTGCCTTTAATATCATACAGCTCCTTGAGATGCATGATAATAGAGGGGGCATCCATATGCTCGTGCTTGTTACGCAGTTCAGGAGACATGGATGCCAGCATGATGCAACAAGCCAACACATTATCATCCATGTCTTGCTTGTGGGTTTCGAAATCAAATTCCGTGAACCCATCTTCCCCTTCCTTAGGCGCAATAGGCAAAACAGTGTCAAGGACATAAGCTATCTTTTCGGTCTTAAGAACAATTCTTAAGTTCCGATACCAGTCCATAAAATTTGAACCGGTCAGTTCATTCGTATCGAGAATTGAATGCAGTGACAGTTGATTAGTCATACTAAAAGCTGAAAAAGATGTAAATATGATTTTAGTTAATATAAGGTTATGTAGTTAAAAGCAAATTATTAAAGACTTGAAATAATTTGCCCCTCCCACTATTTTATCTAAGTCAATGACCCTTTCTTTTGACTTAGGGTTAATCTACTTTAGATTTTACCTTAGTGGGATTAAGAGTGCGATTATTTACTTTAATCTCCGTCTGAGACCGCAAGATTAATTTAAATAATGCGTTGATCTTTATCAACAGTATCTCATACTGTAACATCCCGCATAATTAGGAGTGAGTGTATGAATCTAATTATTTTAAGAACTCAAACTTTAGTTAAAAAGGGAATGGAATTAATTTAATCATAGCATATAAAGGCTTTAGTTTGCACTTAAATTACAATTAGAAGGTATGTGATAGATGAAGTAGTAGGTTGTACGCACTTAAAATAGATCAGCCTTTGGACATCTCTCTTTGGGTCTTCTCACTGGAAGGGCGCGGGCCACTTGTCCGTGAATTGGAGCCTTAATGCTCTAATATTGTCTTTTCTTTATTCAAGGTAACCTACATATTATTTTTCTAGAAGCCACCTGTCCATTTTTATCTTCTCTGGATGCGCCAAGTACAGGGGGAAAGTTGCTATTACTTGTAGTAGTAGCTAAAGCAATCAGCTTTGTTATCCTTTTTAGTCAACCCTTTTTCCTTTGATTCTTGCGCTACCTTGGTCAGTGAGCAAGCTGATGGCTTGTGTCTTAAGACAACCACAAGTCACGCCACTTCCTCATCATTTCCTGTGCGCATAATGAAGGCAAAATTCTGACTTGCTTTTGCAGTAACCTAACCCACTCAGGCTGCACATTTCAGCCTGTGCAGGCCTCTTAGCCCCTTTTTGCTGCATGTACGCCACCTCCTCCCCCTCTCCTTTGCATGAAAGCCACCTAGCTCTTCATGGCATTGCTTGTGTGCCATCTACCTTGTCCATTCTCTTGCATGACTGCCACGCCATTCTCCTCCCCACCTCTCTACTTGCGCACCTCTAGGACACCAAATCTGTTTCTTTTTAATTGCTGGGCATAGGTTCAGATTGTGCAAAAGTTCATCACCCTCTTCTTCCTTCCATGCGCTTAGTGTGGGGACTCAAATAAGACCCAACCTACTCATCCCCTTTCCATTGAATCAAACTTAGCCCCTTGCTTCCTTCACCGAACGCCTTGTGGATGAATCTGGATGCCTACTTTCTAATGAGTCTCAAGCTAACCTTACTCTTTCAACTCATCATCCTCCCTGTGCGCTCAATGGGAAGAAACCAGAGTTCTTTTCTGGTTAATGGTCGAGAATACTAATCAGTGTTATTCCCCCCTTACCTCTCCTTCCATACGCTCACCCAAGACCCAAGCAAGGACCGACTGTTACCTTGATTTAGAATCAAAGCTCAGCTCACCTCTCCTTCTTAGTCACTCAGATCGCATGCCATTGTCATTCCCTCCAGCACCCCACCAAAGTCAAGAGCCCAAAGAAGAATCAGCACCTAAGTCTCCATTATTCTCTTCTTCTTCATTTGGCCGAACGTCCTCCAACTAGGAGCTGATGTATTCGTCTCTTTCTTATTATTTCTCCTGAGCCAACTCTTACTAAGTCTCTCTCCTTGCTGCACTTGATGTGGCTCAGTTTGATGCTTTCCTCCACTGCATGCAGACGTGACCCAAGCCTAGCACCAACCTTTTTGCCTCACTTGTGCACGGTCAGACTCAAACCAAGAAAGTATAGTGTTCGTACATCCTTGCCAACCTTCACCAGATTTCGTAGCCTTGAAGACCTGCTAGGAGCTTGAGAATTTTTAACGGAACCCTTGGTGGCTGTTTGCTGTAAACCGATTTTGAAACTTGTGGGTACATGCATGAGTCTCTCCACCACTCTATCTCTGTCAGCTGAACTTAAGACCGCTGTTCCTCCCCTCATTCCCTTCCTTAAGCCGCATGTTTTTGGAAAGGAAACATGAATACCACACACACACATCTTCCACTCCCTTCTCTGCATGATTTGGAGGAGTGGCAGCGGCCAAGGAGAGCACAATATGAGTCCATCCTTCCTATTTTCTTGTTCAGTAGTGTTCTTCCAGTCATAGTGGTGTAGAAACTTCCTACTCCCTCGTTCATCTTTTCCTCCTTGACTTGATGAGGAGATTCAATAGCATGCAGATTACTTCTTTTGGCTCCTAATGGAACTCTCCTGCATGCAGCCTCAAGCATGACTTCGGACAAGGAAGACCTTCATCCTTAAAAATTCTGATTTACCTTCCATTGCATGGTAGAACAAGTGAGTAGTTCACATCTTACTTGCTTTCTGATTTCGGTTCATGAGGGCAAGAGAGGGCTGTTCTTTATGTGCTCTCTGTTCTTATTGGTTTTCTTGTGGGAAGGTTAAACCACTACCTCTCTTCTGGTTGGCGAGCTTGGACTGACTTGGGGAGCAGCTTGGGAACACACGAAAGGTAGGAATCTGAAACTAAACTCTCTCTTCTTCCCCTCTGATTCGGCCTTTTAATTTACACTAGGAGAAGACGTTTGTCCTCCCTCTCTTTTGCTTTCTGCCGTTGGAAAACCTCAGGGACTTGATGCTTGTAAGCACTAGGAGAATCGAATTGAGAGCTTGGAAATAGCTCCCATTAATCTTATTGGATTGCCCTCGGATTAGGAATATTTAGTGGGACTTGCATGTGTTAAAAAGTTGATAGGCTTTGCATATGCTTAAAAGAATATATATATAAAAAGCAGGCTGAAGAGTACATGAATCAGGTCTAAGTGGTATTGGTAGTGTTTGTAGATAAAACTTGTAAGCACCGAGTTGGTGAACTAACCCCTGTATGCGCTAGGAACTATTTAGACAGCATGATAGATTTCATTATCACCCTCCTAAACCGTGGAGAACATGTGTATAATTAACCATGTTAAGCTCCTAGGTGATCGGCTGTACAAGTGGAACCTGTATGCTTGGGACTTTTAAGATAACAGTTTTAAAATAGAAGCTGTACGCCCCAAAGTGACATGGGGATTAAGTCACATGTTATGCAATTGTTAGAGTAAAATATAAGGCAGAGAACTATTGATATTAAAGTATAATAAATCAGTTAGAAGTGTAGGATGAAAATAAATTTGGAAGTACGAACCCCTTTTACTTACCTGTGTCCGGTCTCTTTATGCAATTGAATGGAGATTGTACCTTGTTCTCATTTCTTTTGGTTCTGTAAGTAGCCTTGGTCACACCTTGAATAGATTTATAACTAGCATACCTTATGTCCGTGACATTGTAAATAACAGCATAAAAATAATAAAGAAGTGACACATAATTATTGGATAAGAAACCGTTTATAAGCCCAGAATCTAGGAGGAGGGAAAAGCTTAGTAAGGCATAGGAAATATATGTAATAAATTCTGATTTGGTGCATATGTTTGTTTAGGTGCCCAAGGTCCCTTAAGATCGGACTGTTTGATGATGTTTGGAATGCTTGGTTAAAAAGAATGTTAAAGACTTGAGGTAAGTGTCAGGCGATATTGCCTAATGTAACTATTGACTACTAGTATAAAATTGTGACATGATGCTCCATATGCCGTAAAAATAGTATGTTCCATTATGATGAAAGGAAACTGCCAAAAATGTGCCATGATGGCTATATGATTATGAGGTAAAGACGTTATGTGGCAGCATAACGCATATGAAAGGTATATAAGCATGCACCTTACATCATACCGCATTTTTACGCTTTGTGTGTGAAAGCATAGCATGACATGCATGTATCATGATCATATAGGTCTTGTTTTAGAATAGTTATGTACAGGACCATGTGTTTGAGCAAGCATCATATAGGCATCCCCAAGGTACCGGGGTATGGGACACTTGGCATCAGTCCGCATAGGCCCACAGTTGGAATCCACATGGAGCTCAGGTGCCAAGGGTATAATTGATTCCACTGTGAAGTGCGCGCACGACGGTGCTAAAAGCGCAAAGGAAAGGCGTTATATACGCAATATATGAATATGATAAAGAGGAAAAGGAACAAGGATATGTTGAAGTGACTGTTTATGATTTTGTGCCTAGTTAATACTGTTATATTACTGGTTTTGTTGCCACACTACTGGGATTATTCTCACCCCTTTGGGGCTGCTATTTTTCCTAAATGGCAGGAGGACGAAAAAGCATTTGAAGAAGTGATGTTTGCTGTTGCTTGCTGATGCATGGAATTTCGTTGTTACTGTTTGATTGATTGGATGACTGTAATGCTTAATATTTTGGTACTCTTGGATGACTGTAGATATTATTATCTCTATTTTACTTTGAACTCTTATGAACAGCGGCTGTTTTGGAAAACGTTTTGCGAAAGTGATTTTTGAACGTTTTATTAGGTGCTGAATTTTAACAGTTTTACCGGTACTTTACGGGTCATGTTCAAGGGGCAAACGAACTCCGATTTACTATTATTTTATATGCACGCGAAGCCCCAAGAATGTACTTTCAAACTGTGCAGGTCTCATTACTATTCGAAACTTGTACGAACTCCAGTAAGCTCCGCCTCACAGTCTGATTCCAGAAAAACGGACAGGCTTCATGAGCGTCTTACGCGTCCTATTCCGTGGGGCTATTCACCTCCGAAACGTGCATAATTTATATGTACGCAAAGCCCCGGATGTCTAGTTTTTCAGAAGCTTGGAATATTTTTTATCGCATCTGAATTCGATTTTATACAGATTTTATAAGAGGGCAAGGTTTTCTGAAAAGTTTAGAAAATTCAGCAAAGGGTTTTATATCTGAAATTTCCTACGGTTGATAATGATTTCATTCTTTCCAAAAGGATTTTATACGAATCAAATCTGGAAATTTTTTTAAGCTTCAAATTCTATAATAAATAATAAAGTTTTATAATTAATGCGTTCCATACCGCTGCAACTCTAATACGATTTAGCAAACGACCCTCTTGGATGCATACAAGAGTGGGTGTTACACTAATTGGTATCAGAGCAGTTCGGTTCAAGGTGTTTGTGTGTAATTGTTGCATTGGTGGTTGTTTGTATATGTTTGTTTAATCATTGCTGTTGGATTTAGCGGTTAAACTGTTTGTTGATTGCTGACTGCTTGGATTAAATTACTGGATTGTCTGAATCATGATAGGAACGTGCTGAATAAATTGTGAAAGTTAATTTGATTGAAATATTAGAATTGTTTTGAGACATACTGAAGGCACTTGGTGGAATTGTTTGAAATGTATTACTTGAGCAGTTTGAGTCCTGAGAATTTTATAAGATGCTGCTGAAAGTGTAGGCTGTTTGACTTACGGTGATTGGATGTATAGCGGTTGAATTCTGCGGTGATAAGTTTTATATGGTTGAGAAATTGAGTTTGACCTGGATTGCACTGTTTTACTGTTGTGTTTATTGAATGTTGTGTAGGTGTGGAATACTAGACATTGTTATAGTATATGCCCTGCTCGATTGTGATGTCCATTCACTGCATTGAACTATTTGAATTGAGTGGTTGATGTCACTGAATTGTACTAGAGTTGTCTGATAATACTGTGTTGCAGATGAATTGAGTTGTTTGAATGGTATGATGTTGTAAGTGATTGATTCTGTCTTGAAGTGGGAACCGTGCCTCAATTTCGAGACTACTGTCGTGTATGTCATGCGGTGAGTAGGATCCGCTCGTGGCTTGGCATGACGAAAGTAGAATTAGTATTTATGAGACACGAAAACCTCCTCAAGAGAGAAGTCTGATGTGTAATAGACTGTACTTAATTAATGCCTGAATAAAGAATAAATAATAAAGTATGGAAATTGACGATTCCCAGTGTGTGATGAGGTGATGCTCCAGTTGTTCTGAGAATGGGTCTGGCCAACACATTCTTCGGTAACATGGTGGTATCAAACTGTCAAACACCGAGAATCAACTTAGGAAAAAAGTTCTGTTAGGTGTCTATGTTTGAAAACTAGTTAGGAACTGAATCTAGGGAATGACTTGAATAACTAGAATAAGTAAATTAAATTCTGTAGAACCATATAAGTGGATGTAGTAAGGAATTACTGATTAAGTTGTGTAAAAAGTAAGTAAACCCCCGTTTAATTAATTGAGTACACGGAAACTTTTATTTTGGTTGTCAGGAGAGAAATTGGGCGAGGGGTCTTCAGGTGATAAATTGAGACTATGAAAATATTTTGTTGATCTTGCTATTAGGTGGTCTGGTATAGCAAACGAAGCAAAAATAGATGAAACAGAATTATTAGCAAGCATTAAAACTTAGACTTTTGGACTTGTCATAAAACTACATAGATCTTGGACTCAAATATATTTTGGAGTCTTTTCCTCTCCTTAGTGTCACGGCCTCATGACCTTGTGTAGGCAATTGTTCAGCCCGAAATCTTGTCCATCATCACAACCTCATCAAGGATCCTTTTGGCAACATTTGTTGGGTAGAAACCCCACTTAACAAGTCACATTACCCTTGTATATTTTTTCTCCCCTTTTGTGCGCACAATGCTTGGAAGAAAGAAAACAATTCTGCATTGGTTTCTTCTAAGCAACTTG
>JAVKPL010012424.1:0-60602 GCA_032173675.1 Gastrolobium villosum | reverse complement strand
TCGTACGCCCAAAGCCTCATAATGACTATCATGTTTTCTCTAAGAAACAGCCTTTGTCAGAGAATCGGCCAGGTTATCGTCTGTGGGAACATAATCCATTTTTACATCATTCCTATCAATGATTTCTCTAATCAAATGATATCTGCGGAGCACGTGTTTAGATCTTTGATGAGACCTAGGTTCCTTTGACTGCGCGATGGCTCCAGTGTTGTCGCAAAGCAACTGTATGGGCTCATCCACGCTTGGAACCACCCTTAGTTCATTTATGAACTTCTTGATCCACACTGCCTCCTTAGCTGCTTCTGAAGCAGCTATGTATTCAGCCTCTGTCGTTGAGTCTGCTGTTGTCTCCTGCTTGGAACTTTTCCAAGACACTGCCCCACCATTTAAGGTGAATACGAATCCTGACTGTGACTTGCAGTCATCTTTGTCACTCTGAAAGCTGACATCAGTGAACCCTTTCACTGTTAACTCATTAACCCCACCATAGACCAGAAACGCATCCTTAGTTCTTCTTAAGTATTTAAGGATGGTTTTGACTGCCGTCCAGTGACCCTCTCCAGGGTCTGACTGGTATCTGCTCGTAATGCTTAAAGCATATGAGACATCTGGTCTCGTACATATCATGGCATACATGATGGATCCAATAGCCGAAGCGTATGGAATTCCACTCATGCGATCCTTCTCAGGCTGTGACTTAGGACACATAGCCCTTGATAGGTGTACCCCATGACTGACAGGAAGAAAACCCCTTTTCGACCCTTCCATGCTAAACCTCTTTAGCATCTTGTCAACGTACGTGGATTGAGATAAACCCAGCAGCCTCTTGGATCTATCTCTATAGATCTTTATACCGAGTATAAAGGCTGCCTCTCCCAAATCCTTCATGGTAAAGTTTTCTGAAAGCCACTCTTTCGTTATTTTTAATGTGGGGATGTCATTTCCTATTAGCAATATGTCATCTACATAAAGCACTAGGAAGACGACATTACTCCCACTTACCTTTCTGTAAACACAAGGTTCATCCTCGTTCTTGATAAAACCGTTACTCTTAACGACTTCATCAAAACGTATATTCCAACTCCTTGATGCTTGCTTTAGCCCATATATTGACCTTTGTAGTTTGCATACCATATGCACCTGATCTTTGTTTTCAAAGCCTTCAGGTTGTGTCATGTACACTTCCTCCTTCAAGAACCCATTCAAGAAGGCGGTCTTGACATCCATTTGCCAAATTTCATAGTCGTGGTATGCTGCTATTGCAAGCATGATCCTAATAGATTTGATCATGGCAACTGGTGAAAAAGTTTCATCATAGTCAACTCCTTGTCTTTGACGATACCCTTTCGCCACCAACCTAGCTTTGTAGGTCTGAACGTTGCCATCTGCATCAGTCTTTCTTTTAAAGACCCATTTATTACCAATAGGAACTATTCCTTGTGGTTTAGGAACCAAGGTCCATACCTTGTTCTGATACATCGAATCCATTTCAGATTCCATGGCTTCAAGCCATTTTGAGGAGTCAACATCTTTGACCGCCTCCTCGTAGTTACTTGGTTCATCATCCTCAACAGTTTGCTGATTCTCAATCACAAACCCGTACCTTTCAGGTGGATGGATGACCCTCGTAGGTCTACGGAGTTGTGTGTTTACTTCTCCATTGGAGAACGTCGCCTGCGGAGCAGACTCGGGTTCCTCAATCTGTTCTTGTGGATCTTGCACTTCTTCAAGATCAATCTTACTCCCACTGCCTCCTTGAGAGATCAAATCCTTCTCAAGGAACTCAACATTCTTTGAAACAAACACTTTGTGTTCTTCCATGGAGTAGAAGTAGTATCCCTTAGTACCTTTAAGATACCCCACAAATAGACATTTAGTACTCTTAGCACTAAGCTTATCTGATGTCAACGCTTTGACATAAGCTGGCGATCCCCATACCCTGAGGTAACTCAGGTTGGGTCTCTTACCACTCCATATCTCATATGGTGTGGTCTGAACAGATTTAGACGGTACCCTATTTAGAAGGTATGCCGCTGTGTCTAAGGCATATCCCCAAAACGATTTTGGAAGTTGAGTCTCACTCATCATAGACCTAACCATGTCTAACAAGGTCCTGTTTCTCCTTTCGGAGACACCGTTTTGGTGTGGTGTGTAAGGAGCGGTAAATTGTGAGAGAATTCCATTTTCTCTCAGATAACCCTGAAACTCGTGGCTCAAATATTCACCACCACGATCTGATCGTAATGTCTTAATCATCTTGCCACGCTGTTTCTCCACCTCATTCCTAAACTCTTTGAACTTTTCAAAAGCTTCAGATTTATATCTCATTAGGTATATATACCCAAATCTTGATTTGTCATCTGTAAAGGTAATGAAATAAGAATATCCACCTCTAGCCTCAATAGACATTGGGCCACATACATCACTATGAATGAGTTCTAATAACTCACTAGCCGTATGACTCTCAAGCCCTTTGGGCTTTTGTTGAATCATTTTCCCAGCTAGACAAGATTCACACTGTCCATAGGATTCCAAATCCATGGAGTCCAGGTATCCATCTCTATGCATCCTAGACAATCTTGTTTCATTTATGTGCCCTAGTCTACAGTGCCAAAGATAAGATTGATTATCCGTCCTAGGTCGTTTCACATCTATATTGAGCACTTCATTTCCCATTTCCAACACATACAATCCATTTATTAAAGAAGCAGTACCGTAAACCATATCATTCAAAATGATAGAAAAAGTACCATTCCTAATACTGAAAGTATATCCATCTTGTTCTAAACAAGAAATTGAAATAATGTTTCTAGAAATTTGCGGAACATAAAGACAATTATTCAAATGCAATAAAAGGCCCGTAGGCAAAATAAGGTCAGCATCTCCAACTGAATGAGCAGCAACTCTTGCTCCATTACCAACGCGGAGATCCACCTCGTTTCTATCCAATCTCCTTGGGCTCCTAAGTACCTGCAACATATTGCAGATATGAGAACCACATCCGGTATCCAATACCCATGAGGATGGATTAGCATAAGAATAATTTATCTCAATCATGAAAATACCTGAGGCAGAAGCATCACCATGCTTCTTGTCCTTCACATTGTTCAGGTAGTCTGGACAATTCCTCTTCCAGTGGCCTTTCTTGCCACAATGGAAGCACTCAGCATCACCCTTGTCCTTAGGTGCCTTCTTACCCTTCTTCTTGCCCTTCTTCTTCTTTGATTTTCCTTTGGGCTTAAGGGGGTCACCTTTTGCAGGCTCCTTACCCTTTCCCTTGGCCTTGCTAGGCCCACCAATCAAAAGAGCCTGTGTCCTATCCTTCTTGATAGACACTTCAGCTGTTGTTAACATGCTTAACAACTCAGGCAAGCTCACTTGCATCCCATGCATATTGTAATTCATGATGAATTGACTGAAGGAAGGTGGAAGTGAGGTGAGGACTAAGTCATTACTTAGCTCGGCATCCATGATGAAGCCTAGGTTTCCTAGCTTCTCAATCAGCCCGATCATCTTGAGAACATGGCTGGCAACAGACATGCTCTCAGTCATCCTACAAGAGAACAGTTCTCTTGAGGCCTCATACCTCTCATGCCTGCCTTTAATATCATACAACTCCTTGAGATGTACGATAATAGAGGGAGCATCCATATGCTCATCCTGCTTTTGCAGTTCAGGCGACATGGATGCCAACATGATGCATACTGCCATCACATTGTCATCCAAGTGTTGTTGATGGGTTACGAAATCAAATTCCGCAAACCCTTCTTCCCCTTCCCGTGGAGCTACGGGTATTACAGCATCTAAAACGTAGGCAGTCTTTTCGGCCCTTAGAACTATTCTTAGGTTCCGATACCAGTCCATAAAATTCGAACCGGTCAGTTTATTCGTATCGAGTATTGAACGCAGTGACAGTGGATTAGTCATACTATAAGCTGAAAAGGATGTAAAGATAGTTTTAGTTAATATACGGTTATGTAGTTAAAAGCAAATTATTAAAGACTTGAAATAATTTGCCCCTCCCACTATTTTATCTAAGTCAATGACCCTTCCTTTTGACTTAGGGTTAATCTACTTTAGATTTTATCTTAGTGGGTTTAAGAGTGCGATTATTTATTTTAACCTCCGTCTGAGACCGCAAGATTAATTTAAATAAAGGGTTGATCTTTATCAACAGTATCTCATACCCTCTCTTAACTTTAGGTTGACAACTCTTTGTCACTTAGTGGTGCATCTCATGCAACCAACCTAGCACCATTACCCTAAGCACATAAGTCCGGCTGTGCCTGCAACTTATGTCTTAGTTAAGCATTAAACCAGCACCCTAAGTGTCTTACACTTCAAACACTACTCTAGCCCAACGAAATAGTGGGTCCCAACTGAGTTGTGGAGCACCACTACGTAGAAGAGTTTTGAGTAGCATTGGTGGTGGGAGATAATCATATGCTTAATTATTTATTCCTTTTAAGGGTTCCTTTTATCTTGGGGTTAATTAGGTCTCATCAAACGCATATTGTAAGTTATCATGCTAGTCGTTACCTATGTCAAACATCTATCGGTATACACTAGTCGTTATTGGACAAACATAATAACCATACAAACGCGATTTGCCCAATTTATGCATACTAGACGTTCTAATCATACATACATATAAACAGTTTATATTGAGATAGCCATGGTGCTCGCGCTTTTGTCCTTTTTGCTTCTTTAAGCAACGGCCGCTTGTCGTCTATACGCCACTAGCCTATTTCTCTAATTACAAATAATTAAAGGAACTCCATAACACTTTGGAGGAACAAAATTACAAAATTTAAATTACAAATATACTTGTAAATTAAAATGCGCAATTACACATAAATTTAAAATTCAAAAAAATTCAAATCCGGGCACCATGACCATCCCCTTCCTGTTTGTACCTGAAAAGTTCAAAACTTGCAAACACAAACATTATATTATCACATAACATTTTCACATGTATTTTGACATTTAACATTTAAACATCAAAATAACATCAAGATTCATAATCTTAAATTTCTCATTGGCCGAATTTAAAAACAATTTCAATTCAAATTTTGTTAATTCTTTCTTAAAGAAAACAAAATTAAACCATGCATGTAGCCATATATCCCTACATGGCCGAATCATATAGATAACTATATGATAAATTTGTCACAAAATTTCATGCATATAAACATGACACAATTCATGGAGAAAAATAAGAAATCATTCAAGGTACTCTTAGTACCCTCCATGGCCGAATCTACCCTTTCAAAAAGGGTGTTCCTTTTAGAACTTTCATAAAGAAAAGAAACTAAACCATGATGCATAATGTTTTATGAACACAGAATCAAATTTTCATGTTCATAAAAACAAAAACTTTAACACTTTAAAGGATTTGTGATTCAAAATCCACATGCAGAATTTAAACTTTAACCCTTTAAAGATTTTTGACCGTGAAAGACTCTTTTCACAAACAAGGTACCATCACCCGTCGATGGTAAAGCAACCGGGCTCTGATACCACTTGAAAGTAAACTGACCTTTGAAGACCGATGCATGTAAGGTGTAAAACAAAAATTTTACTGCGGAACATACATGCACTCATAGATTCATGCTTTAAGACAGCATGATGTTACCTTGTTTTGGCCTGATCAGTCAGGGAGATGAGATGTCAGCCTTGAAGGGTTCAAACCCTCTAATGGTGATCCACACCACCGTTCGTCTATGATGCAAGAACTCTTTCTTGAAAGCCACCAGATGAACACCACAATGAGGCTTGCTATGCGCACAAGTGGTGAGGGTGGAGGCTAGGTATCCTGTTTGGAAAGGTGTACTGAGCTACCCTACAGAATGGTGCATAGAGGAGGAGAGTTGGCTTGGTTTTTCCAATTAAAACCTAAGGTGAGGAACATGTCTATTTATGCGCACCCTTTGGAGAGGAGGAGGGAATTCATTCATTCAAAATGAAAAACAAACTTTCAAATTTCTTTGAAAGTTGTGCATGAAACAGTGTGATAAGGTGGAGCTGTTGCAAAACAAACTTTGCCAACAACCTCCAATCTTATCCACATGAATTTAAATTCAAATTAATTTAAACTTAAATTCATAAACTATCATATAGTATATAGTTTTCATGCGCATAATTCAGCCCTATAAAGGGTCCAAATACATTGAGCAGTTGCATTCAAAATTTGAATCAACTTACCCACTGATTCCCTCAACCACCAAATCTGAATGGAGGTTTGTTTTAAGTGATAAGATAACACTCTTATCACTTAAAGTGGCGCACCAAACAGCCTAGGGAGAGCCTCCAAAGATGCTTCTTCGTCCAAGGAATATGCTCCAATAAGATCCTGTCTTATCCTTTTGTTATGAAACAACTTTTCAAAACCAATTCAAATTCGAATTCAAACACTTGAATTCAAACGTTCAAACATTCAAATTCAAAATTCAAAATTTCAAATTTCAAATTCAAAATTCGAATTTCAAAATTCAAATTCAAATTCAAATTTTAAAATTCAAATTTCAAATTTCAAATTCAAAATTCAAATTTCGAAATTCAAATTCTAAATTCAAATTTCAAAATTCAAATTTCAAATTCAAAATTCGAAATTCAAATATTTGATTATTAATTTAACTAATTAAATTAATTAGTAATGACTTGGACTATCCAAGCCCATTACTAAACTCCATGCACCACCCACCCATTTAGGTGGGCTTCCAAACAGCTTCTTGGGCTAATAACATTATTAGGCCCAATACATTTAAAGCTAGTCCATCATAACTACAAGGTGTTAGTGTGTGACCCATTAGGTCCAACTTAGCTACTGACATAACTGGGCTTGGGCCCAACAAGCCCACAACCCAATTAATGACAACACAGAGCACTAGCAATGCTTTGTTGCCCCAGAACTAGTCAGATTAATGACTTGATCATCCTATTGCACATATTTGGTTACCGTATGCATTTCCCTTCATCTCGGTTATCTTCCCATTAACCTAGGGTAAGGAAATGTATCAACCCCTGCGGTTTAGGGTAAGCTTTATTCGAAATAGGGAATCTTCAATTTACTGACTCTAAAGGCAGATCATCTCATGATCTCTTTTACTATGCATAGATTCCCGAGTCCCTGTAAATGTCATCCCGATTTCTCCGGTTTACAGATAACCTAATCTCTCACAGAGATTTAACGAATTCCTTCAGCTTATTACCCTAGCCCTGTGCCCTTTAAGGACACGCCCAACAGTATACCTATGAGTCTCCATGTTTCAGGCAGACGAGGTATACAATCAAAACATGCCTTCAAGAACACAGTCTAGGTAATAACTTCTGATCTAAGGAAAGACACACCCAAACATAAAGAGATTACTCTAATGACACTATCTGTGAGATTTCCTCATAGAGTCTCTTTTTGGGTCTGTTCAGTGCGAGCTATACTCTTATAGGTCCACCCACGACTTTAGCTAAGATATCTCCATATCTGCAACTCATGAGGTCTTTACCTTGTATCCATATACAAGTAGATAAGTCGTACTAGTCTTTACTCGAGATCACTGATCCCCAAACTCAGTGTCTCTAGACTAGGAACATATAATTAGGAATAAACATGCAATATCCTTGAATCCTCATGATCGTGATCTCATCACAGATACTCAAGAGACACTGAGTATAATATTAACAGTAATATCGAGACACAATATGAAACTGAATAAATAGTGCTTACATTTATTTGCGACAAATAAAGTTCTACATCTAGTGTCCTTTATTTAATCAAAAGATTGTCTCTAGGACACCCATATGCTAACAGTTAGTTGTTCATCCAACCAATGTGCGACTATATATCTCAGCACCCTTCCTTCTTGGCGGAGGTTGCTGTACTCTTCTTGTGACCAATGTCAAGACCATAATGTTGGAGATACCACTGCTTGAAAGGTGCTGCATCAACCTGAACAATAGCACTCCTGACCAATGTCTGAGTACGAACAAGCTCATTATTGGATGCATTATAAACAACATCAAGAATTCTTGTCTTCCGAGTCACAGCTTCACTCCCCCAAGAGTAATTGCCAGTGTCAAGCCTCAATGCACGCCACTTCACATTCCCACCTCGAACCCTAATCCTCCTAACAGTTTTGTTGCTTGATAGCTTTGTGTTTGCAGGTTGTCTCCCAAGCTCATACCTGTAAACAAAGACACCACATTAAACACAGAGTAATGAACAATCATCTGAATAAGAATAGTGTCATCATAAAAATAAAAATAAAAAGTAAAAAAAAAACACAGTAGTGAATTATTTAAAAATGCAAACCCTACCCTCCTAATAATGAATAATGTGATAAAATCATCTAATGAACAGAGTCTTCCTATTGTTGAATTTATCAAGGTATACTTCTTGCATAACCACACCAACAAATATATTAGTCAATGCTGATACACATGAATTAAAAAATTATAATTCAAATAAAAAAAGGTGTCCTTCAAACAGATTCTAGCATTTTCAACATTAAAGATGAAAAATGATGAATAACAATAGTAGAAAGCTATGAGAACACATAAAAAGAAGTTTGAAGAATTTACTTTCTCTTCTTCCTCCAAGCCTTCTTCTTGCCACCAGTGGCACGCCTCTTGTGCATGGAATCACGAGAGATACTCATTTTCGAAGAAGCAGAAAACGGTAGTGCAGCTGCTAGCTCTGGCTAGTGACTTTCATTAATGTGGGCCCGGAATTCAAAAAATTAGGTGGGACTGAAATGAGAGAAAAAGTTATGAGAGAAAAAATAAAAAATAAATTTTAAGACAGGTATCAAATTTTGAGTGTAATAATAACCAGGAACATATTAAAAAATTCTGACTTTCAGGGACAACAACCGGAGGAAGAAGAAACAGCAGCAAGGGTTAAACCACCTATTGGGCCAAACTCGCCCCTCAAACGAGGCCCATTTTGTATGTGTGTCCAGGCCAACATGTATATCCTTTATAATGAAGCCCAGTTCCAGTTGAAGAAGCTTTCGGGCTTAACACATTCATCTTTATTTTCAAGTAATATACATATATATTTTTAGTCTGAAATTAAGTGCAAATCAACATGATTCTTTGTTAAAAATGTAAAACTTATTTTTTTTTTCAACTATACATAATTTAATTTTTTTCTTCTTCCAAGTTCTATCAATATTTAACTTAAAAAAAGTTCACTTTAATTATAAACCTTAATTTATTATTCACTATTATAAAATTAGCTGTATGAATATTGTACTTATAAGGATAGCGCGTAAAATTGGAACAAAATTTTAGAACTCATACAGTAACTTAGTTGCGTTTATTCAATCAAATTCTCCAAATTAAAGCCTTTCTAATTTAAGTAGATGAATTATGTGCGGGACAACCATCAAAATCTCTTTTTCTTTTTTTGGTAAAAAAAGAAGAATCAAAATTTCATGTTTGAAAAATTAATTTTCATTCAATCATGTTTAAAATTCCAGCTTAATAGGATGCATTTACCACCTGACAAAAGAACTTGAGTCCCATTGGTTGAGTCAGCAACACCAATCCTTAATATTAAAAATGTGTTGCCATGTGGCAAAAGGATATGAGTTCAGCTCAGTTAAACTCAGCACGTTCTTATTAGTGAATTCGACATAAGATGGGCCAATCACGAGGCCCAAAAGCCCATGGCCCCCCAAAACAGAAAAGCCCAGAGAAAAAGGAAATGCAAAACATGATTCTTGTCTTCCGTACAATGAGAATACTTCCTTCGTGTTCGGAGAAGACACAAACATTGGACTGTTAGAACTTACAAGGCTTGTGGTATAACCTTCGTTGACGCCTTTTGGGAGTCTCAATGATGGGATTCTCAATGGCAGCTTCGTTGGGTTCCCATATTGTGCTGAGAGGCACTTGTGAAACAAGAATCAAGTGCCAATTATTCCGCAGAACAGAGCAGAATAGCATTGGTTTCAAGTTCTCAAAACAGAAGACCATTCCAACAGCAATTTTTCTATGCAAGCAAGAGTCAATTGAGTTGGACGAGAGGAAGAGCCCAAATGAGGTAACACCCCACTTACCATTTTACCATCTTTTTACACAGTTGTTCAAGTTAGTGCCTTTTTGCTTATTTGTTTTTTCATGTGCATATGTGATGGGAATTGGAAAAGTGGAAACCAGTTTCTGTTGGACAAGCTTCTGTTTTGATGAAATGCTTGATGAGTAGCTACATCCATGTAAACTGGGATGTCAAATGATAGCTATATGATGTTTCAGTTTGATAAGGATTTGTTCTATTGAATGTGTTTTTGTAAGTATGTTATTCGTGGATGAGAGTCTAGTTTTACAATGATGGGATCCAGAAAAACTGGAATCCTGGAGAGTACTTTCAATTTGTTGATAGAAATTATTTGGCTTTGCTGTGGATATTCTTCTTCTTTTGTTGTTGTTGTTGTTATATTAAGTTTCTGGATAAGGATACTGAAACGCACAAATATGTGGATTGAGTACAATTGGCCAGAGTCCTTTTAGAAAGTAATTGCAATCAAAATTTGTGGAAGTGATAGCAGGTGTCTTTGCTGGGCCTTTTTTTGTGGAAGTCAGAAATGATAATAGGTGGTGATATTTAATGAGATTGCTTTGATTGATGACCATTTAGCACTTTCCTTCAGCTTATCTTGGATCTAATTGTTGAAAATATTATCTTGGATCTTTGGTAAAGTGGGTCTGGTTTCTACTAAAATTATTTGTATTTAGTGACCTAAGACACACATTTCTACAAGGGTTCATTTTGGTTAGTCGAGAAACCCAAGTTCTTTAATAGGGCTTGAAATAGTTACGGACTCCTAGCATTTTTGCAAGCAATTGCTAATTTGCGCCCTTGAAGTGTACTGATTCTGAAATTTGTTTTCATTTGCATTTTCTTTTTTCTTTTTTTCTTCTTTTTCTTCATTTCACAAGGTCGTATTGATGACAGTAATTTTCATGGATTAGCCACATTTGAGGGAGTGATGCTCCCCAATGTATGCAATTTATGATGGACAGTATTGCAGGACCTAGGGTATATTATCTCTAGTTTGGACCTGGGGCAATATATTTCTGGCATAATCAGGCAAGTGTCTGTTACGGTCACCACCCCAAAAGTTAGTTCAAAGAGTGAGAGTGCCCAAGGTTTTATAAACCTCACATTAGTTGTATAGGCAACCAATATGAGACTTGTAATATTGCCACCCATTTAAGGGCCCGACGTCCATGACGGTTTTCACTCTATCGACACTAACCCGATGGTAGCCCTTTCCCTTTTGGCGGCTTCGATAGTACAACACTCCTTTGGGAGATATGCCACCTTAATCCAGCCTATAATAGGTAGCCCTTTCCGTGGCCTCAACTCTCAATGAAAGCATCAATTGTTACTGACTTTAAGGTCACCACCCCAAAATCTAACTCTAAGGGTGGGATTGTCCAAGGCGTTATAAACCTCACATTTGTTGTATAGGCAACCAATATGTGACTTATAACAGTGTCACTGATAAAACATCAAACATGAATGCAGAAGAATCTAGTATAGCCAAACCAAGAAAGGTGTATGTGTGTAAGAAGAGAACTCTTGCTGCAGCATGACTAAGTTAGTGGATAATATATAATTAAGGGGAAAAACGTTTGTCCTTTTAAAGGATATAACTTTGTGTTATTTTAGATCCTAACCGTTGATTTCCATCTATTTTAATGTAGAATGTGTCAGTTATTTAGAATGTGTCAGTTATCTATTTGTACTGCAGTTAGTTATCTTCTAGGTAGTGGGTAACTGCTTAGTGCAGTTAGGGAATTACTGTAACATCCTGGGCGCTGACGAGGGTGGGGAGTGATCGCCGGTGCACAAGGGCACGGACAAGGAGCGGCTCCTGGCAGGCTTCAAGGGAAGGGGGTACATGAATGAATCGAATCAACACTCAAAAGAGAGAGATTCCAAAGATTGTGCTGGTATGGGACGGTACAGTTGGGAATGGCTTATAAGAATTAATTGGTACTACCTATACTAACAAGATGCATCTACTTTTCGGTAGCTCGGAACGGAAGAACTCCATAGTTAAGTGTACTTGACTTGGAGCAATTCTGGGATGGGTGACCTCCTGGGAAGTTTTCCCGGGAAGTGTACGAGTGAGGACAAAGTACGCTGAAAAGTCTCGTGTTAGTGTGTGGGGATAGTCGTTGATCCTTGCAAGTTGTCAGGCGTTACAAGTGGTATCAGAGCAGGGCCTCTCTTCCAGTAGGGTGTGCTTCGAGGACGAACCAGGCGGAAGCTGGTGGGCATGTAACATCCCGGGCGCTGTCGAGGGCGGGGAGTGATCGCCGGTGCTCAAGGGCACGGACAAGGAGCGGCTCCTGACAGGCTTCTAGGGACGGGGGTACATGAATGAATCGAATCAACACCCAAAAGAGAGGGATTCCAAAGACTGTGCTGGTATGGGACGGTACAGTTGGGAATGGCTTATAAGAATTAATTGGTACTACCTATACTAACAAGATGCATCTACTTTTCGGTAGCCCGGAACAGAAGAACTCCATAGTTAAGCGTGCTTGACTTGGAGCAATTCTGGGATGGGTGACCTCCTGGGAAGTTTTCCCGGGAAGTGTGCGAGTGAGGACAAAGCACGCTGAAAAGTCTCGTGTTAGTGTGTGGGGACAGTCGTTGATCCTTGCAAGTTGCCAGGCGTTACAATTACCATCATTTTTGGGTGAATTCTAGTGGAAAGGGGGGAATGGATAAGTAAAAATTTCGGTCAGGGGACTGAGGCTTGGAGGCAATCTCCATGCTAGGAGTATAGACTCACTATTGTGTAATTTTCCTTGTATTTTCTTACTGCAATGTACAGATTTTGACTCAGTTAGGGAGTTTGTCCTATCAGTCACCCTTAGGATTCTTGGACTCAACAGTCCAACCCCCAGTGCCTATAATTGCTGCAACCCCTGGTGCCTATAATTGCTGCAACCCATTGGTGCCTATAATTGCTGCAACCCCTTGCTGCTTGATGCAGCTTAAAGAAACAATAAGGAAATCATAGCTCAAGCTTTTGGTATAAATGTGAAATGGCATGCACTGAACCTACACATCTGGGCTCTCTAGTGTAGCACTTTGCATGGAGAGTTTTTCTATGTCGAAAACTTATTCCTTCTCATCTAACTATATATCAAGAATTTGTTAGTACTTTGGAATTCCAATGAAAAGCCAGGAAACTGACTCTTCACTTGTTTATTTTATTTACAGATTAGAGAAGAGATCAAACAATGTTATGAACTCATAAAAAGATTAGGGAGAGGAGTTGTGTATCTAGGTTCTTCAAGGATGGGGCCCAGCCATTCACATTATGTCCAAGCACAAGAGCTGGCTAAAGAGGCAAGTAAATTCTTACAATAACTTCCTGCCTGTTTTCTTTGTTACTTGCTGATGGGTATTACTTATCTTTCCATTCTTTTGCTAGCCAATAATATTGTTTCTGGCATCTACAATTATGATAGTGTAAAGCTATCGGGTGAGGTTACATTAATGATTTTATATATCTCAACACGTCCCCTCACACGAGAGCCCACTGGGCTTGAAGGGTGGACAATGCACAGGTCCACCTACCTGTGCGAACAAAAAAATTCCACTTGAAAGAAAGTGGGGGGCGGCGAGGATCGAACCCGGGACATGAGGCTCTGATACCATGTAAAGAACCAATTCAACCCAAAAGCTTAAGCTGTTGGCTGAGGTTACATTAATGATTTTATATATCTCAACAAATAGTGACAAGGGTCTTATTTAGAAGTTGTGATTGTTTTTTCTATATATCTTACTGCACAGATCGCAAATCTTTTGGACTGCACTTCATGGTCAGGGGCTGGACCGGGGCTAATGGACGCCGTTACTCAGGGTGCCCTTCTAGCAGGAAAACCAGTTGGTGGATTCAAGATAGGAAAAGAAGCTGGGGAGTGGACAGCATCTAATTTCCATCCGTACTTACCATCAGAAAATTACCTTACCTGCAGGTAATCTACCACCATTGCTTAATAGCTTGTTCATTGCAATTGGCTGGTTACACTGTTTTGACTTCTGAGTTCAGGTTTTTCTCTGCAAGGAAGCACGGGCTGGTGGATGCTGTAGTCAGGAACAATGCATCTGATAAGACTGCTGTTGTTGCCCTTCCCGGTGGGATTGGAACCCTAGATGAGGTGTTTGAGATACTAGCATTAATTCAGCTAGAACGGATTGGATCAAAGCTTCCTGTTCCCTTCGTGTTGATGAACTATGATTCATTTTATTCAAAGCTTCTTGACTTTTTAAATGTTTGTGAGGATTGGGGAACTGTCTCTAAAGGAGAGGTTGCATCATTGTGGAAGGTTTGTAACAGCAACTCGGAAGCTTTAGCTTACCTGGCTGACTTTTACTGCATTTCTTCCGGTGACACAAGTAAGAATGTAACTAAATTGTATAGCACGCATGAATCACCCTCCTGATAAGACTTTTGCTTTCATTTTTTTTTTTTCTGAATATTAGGTAATTGTTTTCTTTCTTAACAAAGCTTGAACTGCATAATATTCTGTTAAACTATTGCAAGATTACCAGGCTTTGTGGTTGACGTTTGACGTGCAGTTGCAAAATTCTAATTGCATACAAATTTATCTTCAGATTCATCTATAGTCATATTTGTGATTTGGATAAAGTGGAAAAAGGAAATGAGTTTTCTTTAATTGTTATTTCCCAATTTCCTCTAATTATTTTTGTCTACCAGTGACATTTATGGTTATTGTAAAAGTAATCCGGCCTTGAAGGCCGAAGCATGTGAGAGGGAAAAATAAAACTTTTGCCTTGCGGAAACACACATGCATACAATTCTTCATGCTTTAAGACATGATGTTATCTTCTTTATGATCTGATCACCAGGGAGATCACTGTCAGGTTTGAAGGGTTCAAACCCTCTAACGTTGATCCACACCACGCACGTCAAGATGCAAGAACTCCCACCAGTTGACCACCACAGAGAGGTTTGCTATGCGCTCAATAGGTGAAGAAGGAGGCTAGGTTTATGTGTTTTAGAAGAGTGAAGTCTTCAACATGAAATCTTCACAAGAGTGGTGCAAGGAGTGAGTAGAATTGGTTAGGTGTTCTTGTGAAAACCCTAAGGAGAATTCTCCCTTTGTGCGCATAAGAGAGTGAGGGAGAGAATGAGAGGTTTTTTCAAAACTTAAAATCCCATAGGGTTTGCGTACACTTGGAGGAAATAAAGGAGTTGTTGCAATTCAAAATTGCCAACAAATTCCCTTTTGAATCCTTATGAGATTAGGTCCTTATCTTATTAAGATTCTGACCTAATGGTCATCACATGACCACTCACATTGTGCGCCCCACTCAGTCCCAAAATGAGTCCAGATACGTTGAGTAGTTGCATTCAAATTTGAACCAACTCACTCATTGATTCTCTAACCAACAAAATCTGAATTGGAGCATATTTATTTGACAAGATGACACTCATCACCAACCAAAGTGGCGCACCATATCCCTTTTGGATGAGATCAAATATCTTCTCTTGGTGCAGGGGATTTGTTCCAACAAGATCTCATCTTATCCTTTTGTTATGAAACAGCTTTTCATAGCCAATTCAAATTCGAATTCAAACACTTGAATTCAAACGTTCAAACATTTAAATTTAAAATTCAAATTCATAATTCAAAATTCAAATTCAAATTTAAAAATCCAATTTCAAAATTCAAATTCAAAATTCGAATTTCAAAATTCAAATTCCAAATTCAATTTCAAAATTCAAATTTCAAAATTCAAAATTCAAATGTTTGATAATTAATTTAACTAATTAAATTAATTAGTAATGTCTTGGACTATCCAAGCCCATTACATGATCCATGCGCCCTCTTCCCTTTAGGTGGGCTTCCAAACAGCTTTTTGGGCTAACAACCATTATTAGGTCTAATACCTTTAAAGCTAGATCATCATGACTATAAGGTGTTAATGTGTGACCCATTAGGTCCAACATAGCCTCTGACATAAATGGGCTCGGGCCCAACAAGCCCACAACCCAATTAATGATAACACAGAGCACTAGCAATGCTTTGTTGCCCTAGAGCAAGTCAGATTAATGACTTGATCATCCTATTACACATATTTGGTTACCGTATGTATTTCCCTTCGTCTCGGTTATCTTCCCATTAACCTAGGGTAAGGAAATGTATCAACCCTTGCGGTTTAGGGTAAGCTTTATTCGAAATAGGGAATCTTCAATTTACTGACTCTAAAGGCAGATCATCTCATGATCTCTTTTACTATGCATAGATTCCCGAGTCCTTGTAAATGTCATCCCGATTTCTCCGGTTTACAGATAACCTAGTCTCTCACAGAGATTTGACGAATTCCTTCAGCTTATCACCCTAGCCCTATGCTCTTTCAGGACAAGCCCAATAGTATACCTATGAATCTCTATGTTTCAGGTAGATGAGGTATACAATCAAAGCATGCCATCTAGAACACAGTCTAGGTAATAACTTCTGGTCTAAGGAAAGACATACCCAAATATAAAGAGACTACTCTAATGATACTATCTGTGAGATTTCCTCATAGAGTCTATTTGTGGGCCTGTTCAGTGAGAGTTATACTCTTATAGGTCCACCCACGACTTTAGCTAAGACATCTCCATATCTGTAGCACATGAGGTCTTTACCTTGTATCCATATACAAGTAGATAAGTCGTGCTAGTCTTACCCGAGGTCACTGATCCCCATTCTCAGTGTCTCTAGACTAGGAACATAAAATTAGGAATAAACGTGCGGTATCCTTGAATCCTCATGATCGTGATCTCATCACAGATACTCAAGAGATGCCTATTTTATTCCAAGGGGTTTATCCAGTTTGTTCATAAAATATTAACAATAATATCGAGACATAATATGAAACTGGATAAAGATTGTTTTTATTCATTTGCGACAAAAAGTTCTATATCTAGTGTCCTTTATTTAATCAAAAGATTGTCTTTAGGACACCCATATACTAACGTATTGTTATTTATCATTGTGGTAAGCTTACAAACTTTCAAAACTACAAACAAACTTTGTAGTTTTTGGTGTAGAGTTGAGTTGAGACTCTACTATATATTTCAAGTTTCAGTGAAGGGAAATGATACTCTTATGTTGCATAAGATATACACTCATAGAATTTCGTGCCAATTTCGTGCCAATTTTTTCTTCTTTTTTTTTCTTTTTAAATTGTGGACCCCTCATATTTGTGTCACCCACATGAGAGTACTATCTCATGTAACATGAGATTAGTAAACCCCTTCAGTGAAATAATATCCAACTTCCTTGGGCAATTGGATCCCGATGGAGCATGTAATATTGAATAGCTTCAGTAATAGTGCTTTTTTGCCAAACTTGTTTTACCAAATTCATGTTGACTTGACATTCTCAAGTAGGAAAAATGATGAAGAGTGTGGGTATGAAGAATATGACCATTGACTAGGGAAACTTAGGTTATCTGTTTAGTTATTCTTCCTTTTTACATGTCACGTTAATTTTCTATATATTTTCAGTAGGTTGTAAGAATTAGACCATTAAGCAAAAACAGAGAACAGAAACTAGGCCTAATTGAACGAGTTCTTATATACTTTCTCCCATTCAAAATAATTTTGACTTTAGAAGTTTTGTTTTGTTTTAAATTATTTGTTGCTTCATAAAACTAAGAAAGTATTTATTATTTTGTTTTAAATTTATCCTTGTTTCTTCCTAGTTCTGATACTCTTAACCTTAGATCTCACACTAGAGCTCAAGTTCTTCATACTTGTGTTTCACTAGATCTCTGGAAATGGATTCTTACACCCTTTCATGGGTTAAAAGTCCATCATCTACTTCCACTCAAGTTCATAAAACAAGCACCAAGTTATAAGACTACTTACCAATGAGGAGAGAGAACTTTAATATAAAATGTACATCAATAACTAGAGATATTTACATGTCAGTTTGATTTAGATTCGGTGAAAATTAAAATCCATGTTAACTAAATTTAAATGAGTTGATTTGATTTAGTTTTGAATATTTTTAATTTTTTTGGTAAAGCTCAATCAAATCATCCTAACCTTGAAGTAAGTTGATCGGTTCGAGTCATTAGGGTTTTCTTTAAAATAATAATAATAATAATAATGTTAATTCAAAACACATCAAAATTTGATCATAGAGATTAGAGGGCGGATATAATTTATCCTTAAAATAAAAAAGTCTTGCTACAATTAATAAGAGGGTATAAATTGTGAACAGTGATTAGTTGTTATTCATTATTTTTTTAATGTTTACATTTAAGACTAATCATTTTTAAATATCTAATAGTTATTAAGGGAGGATGGAATGACTTAAATCTAAAATCGAATTAATTGAACTAGTTGAGATTTGGGATATTCGTTGATATTAGCAAAAGCTTTTCACACAACAATAATATTCAGAACTCCAACTTTTAGTATTTCTTAAAATTGCAATTTGACTACCACTAAACCTAATATCTCATGAATTATTGGTTTGTTATTCTTATATGTGGAAAATTATATATTTTTGAAAAGCAATTTTCAAAGTTTAAACCATGGAATAAACCACAAAGATACCATCATGTTGCTGAGAATATATTTTGTGGGGCGGGGACCACGATGGTCCCTCCCAAAAATAGAAAAAAAGGAGGGACGAAGGGGGAAAAATCAAAAAGAAAATGGTAAAAATGGAAGAAACATTATCATTTATAGAAAATGGACCACTGAATAAATGGTGGGCTTGGAGCATGTTAAATTTTTTCAATGCTGGTGCTGCTTTTCCACTTGGAATATCCCAGATTTAAACGTTGTTGTCCCCATCAACTAATTTAAATCTAAAACAGCAATGGATCACTGAAACATATTCATAAATAAACCAATAGCATCAGTACTATCGCAATGTGCATCATGCAAAAACAGTGAATATCCCAATGTACTTAATTGAATTACAAAAGTAAACTAACAACAAAATAAAACTAAAAGAAACTAACAACAAAATAAAAAGAATATGAGAGTGTGTGAAATGAGAGTGAGGGGGTAAAATATGAGTGTGTGTGAAACATATGAGATAACCGTGTAAATCATATAAATGGACCAGCGCTAAAACGTTGAAATCAAGCGTTTTAACGCTGGTCTCCAGAGACATGTGCACATTGATGTGCGTAGCATTACGCTAAAACGGCCACGTTTGAACGTTTTAATGCTCTGGACCAGAATTGCTGAAAATAATAAAAATTCAATCTCAATTATTAATGGTGTTTGTCAATGTTGAAAAATAAATCCCCGGCAACGACGCCAAAAACTTGTTGCGACTTTAGCAAGTGTACTAGTCGTACAAGTAATAAAATGATGAGTAAAAATCGTTCCCACGAGGATTTGTGTTCAAGCACCAACTAACCACTTATAACTAAGTTGAATCAAACAAAAGTTGAAATCATTAATAGTTGTCACCAGAAAATTGAATTGTAAATTGTATTAGAACTTGACAAAATACTAAAATTGTGAATTAGACTTTTAAAACAAGTAGTCAGAAGTCAATTTCACTCAAATCTGAACTTATGTAGAATCAATCTTATTATGAATTATCTTTCATGTGATGTTAATCAACCTTTTTCTTATCATCAAGATATAATCCCTTACTACCCTGATTGATACATTAATCAGAAACCCCAATCCCTTGGTGATTCCCTTCTTAATACATGCATTAAACACTAAGATCTTAAAGATTACATCAGAATCCTAGCATCAATCCCATGAATACTAGAACACTGATGATGAAATTTTCAGTTACAGGAATAATGTAAACATCCATGTTCTACACTACTCCCTTGATAGAAAGAATTAATACAGACAACTTCATATCATCACATAAAAGATAAACATAATATTCAAATCAACCGAACCCGCGAGCCTGCGAGGAACCCTGCGACCGTCCATCACACTCTCTCTTCTTCTACTTGCTCCAATGTTCATGGTTTGCATTTAACTCTAGTCTCTGGTGGACCAGTTTTTTTAGCGTGAAAAAGCTTGCATTCCTGTTGGAATCATAAACTTATGATGGATAAATAGGAATCTTCCTGCACTTAGTTTTTATAAATTGTGTATTTCATTTTTACGAAGCCATCTCAGTTGCGTTCTTTTTAGGGTGAAATGTGTAACACCCCGTTCTAGAACCGGTTTGTTAACATTGACTTATGATATTAAGCGCAGTTACAATCACCTTGGTTCAATTAAAATCCGGTTAAATTTTTCTTTTAAAACCAAGTCGGATTTAATTCACCCAATTGCGTGACCATAACCATATTACGTTGCGGGATAAAATAATATAAGCTTAATACCATACACTCATTTCATTTATTATGGTCTCCATTTGCCCATTATATTATAGGATTTTTCATTAGTTACGCGTGGGTTCAAACCGCACTCAAATCGGAGCACCGTAGCCCAAGTTATGAGATTTCTAAGAAAGGGAATGCTGAATTCCCCAGGACCCCCACGCTCATAGCGTGGGCAGTCAGAAAGGTTGACGCTCATAGCGTGGGCAGTCAGGAGCAAGCACCCAAAACAGGGCAGTTTGACCTACCTGTGGTGTTTTAACCATAACTTTAGTTATACTTATCCAAATTACACAATTTTGGTCTCTATGGAAAGCTAAGAAACATATCTACAATTTCCATCAAGACACAAAGGTCCAAATCTATCGTATAGGATACGAAAATTGGATAACAAGACATGGTATCTTGGCTCTTACTTGAATTTTCAATCTAAGGTTTTCTTTCACCTAATTTACATCATATAATCCTTTCAATACATGAATTCTAGTCTCTCTAGATACTCATACACTAAGAGAAGCATGCATATCATTTCATCATATATACATATATCCAATAATTACAACATTACATCATGTTTACAAGTTTCTATTACAAATCATGGGACTTAGATACAAAACACTATGATCAACCCCTTGGTTCCCATCAACAAAAGAGATATCAAAGGGATGAGCATAGGCTAAGTCCAACTAATTAAAACATAGCATGCATATAAAAAAATGACTTTCATTTACAATCTTGTACATATGAACTACAAAATAGCATGCTTAATCAAATGACCCTAAGTCTTCCATGTGTCCATTTACTTCAAGTATGGCCACTTGCCATCAGAGGCTCCTACAACATCCTTGCCTGAAAGGGGGTCCCCAACAACACGGGGTGAGATATACGAATATATCCAGTAAACCAGGGGCCCTTGGAGCATCTCTCCACCCCATAGTTCAATAACAGTGTAATAGCAATGATAATAATAACGCAGCAAATACATATCCATGCAAGTGTACACAACATCTCCAGGAGAAATCCCTCGAGCTCTCGAGCTGTCCTAAGGATACTCATATGCAAATAGTTCTACTGGCCAGCTAAACTACCAAGTATGATTTACGCATCATCATGCAACATACCAACATAGGGAAACACCATCCTATGTCACACCAAAGCATGCAAATACGTATAACAAAGCATTACACTATTTCATTGCATTTATATTCAACAACACAACCATTACCCGTTCAGGGCTTGGTGGAACAATAAAGGGAATTACACCCAAGGTCCGAAGGCTTACCTCAAAGCTTCCAACTCAACCTTTGTTCTTCACCAATGTTCACAACACAAATATTAATCTCAAGGAGCTAACCGAGCTCCATAGCTTGTTCCAACGGTTGGTTACTCACGGTTGGTTACTCACGGTTGGTCCAAATGCCTCAATCCTAAGCATTAAATGGACAATATCAACAATCAACCAAACCAAACCATTGATCACAAAAACAAGCCAAATCATAGTCAAATGCATAATCTTGTAATTTTCCAAACAAAACCATACGACTATTTAAACTCATTTTCATCGATTAAATGTCATTCCTAACATTTTTCTCAACATACTCTAGGCCTCAATCCTCCTAGAGCATAGCTCATTTACTCAAATTTCACAAACCCCAAAATACTATTCATCCAAAACCTAAATCATTGATTTTTCATGAAAATAGAGTTCAAAGGATGAAATCTTACCACCAAGTGTTGCACAATCCAGGGGTGAGGGTTCCTCAAGCTTCCATGGGGGTAGAAACCAACAAATCTCTAAATTTCTCCACATGGGTAACAACTTTGAGAAGAAAAATCTCAAACCACACAACTTCCCACCAAGACCCAAGCTAGGATTGTGAAAGAGGGGAAGATTTGGAGTGGTTTAGGCTTTGGAATCACTCAAAACCATCAAGGTTTGATTACCCTAGGGTTTCCTCTTCCTTTTGCTTCTCTTCTCCCTTCCTTCTTTTTCTCTTCTTTCCCTTCTTTTTTTTTTCTTCTTCTACGCGACAAAGGGGAGGGGAAATAAGGGTTTTGGGTTGCTTTAGTGACTTGTCACTTAACATCAGTTAAGTGGGTATCGATTCATCTATCTATTCAAATTTCATTAATTACCAAACTTTACCCAAAAGTCTGGAATATTTTTCTAGGAATATTTCTACTTCCATTTTTATATTTCGGGCACTTTTGTCTAGACCCATTTATACTCCTTAATTTTCACTGAGTACACTTTTTACCTCAATTCGTATTCTTAAGTATATCATGGCATCTCCAGGAAAAGGCCTTGAATAAGAAGATAAAGGTCATGATCAAGTGGTTGGGTACTGTGATGCTGATTGGGCTGGTTGTCCAGCTGATAGGAGATCTACTTCTGGGTATTGTGTCTTTGTTGGAGACAACTTGATTTCCTGGAAAAGTAAGAAACAAAGCGTAGTTGCCAGATCAAGTGCTGAAGCAGAATACCGCTCCATGGCGACTACTACTTATGAGCTCATCTGGCTTAAACAACTTCTCAGAGAGCTTAAGTTTGGAGACACTGCACAGGCAGCTCTCATTTGTGATAATCAAGCAGCTCTACACATTTCATCAAATCCAGTGTTTCATGAAAGAACCAAACATATAGAAATAGATTGTCACTTTGTTCGAGAAAATATTCTTGCTGGTGAAATTAAAACTAGTTTTTATCCTCTAATGAGCAATTAGCATATGTGTTTACAAAATCTTTAAGGGGCCCTCGAATAGAGTTTATTTGTAACAAGCTTGGTGCATATGACCTATACGCTCCAGCTTGAGGGGGAGTGTTGTAAATGATAGTTTAGAATGGTAGTATAGAAATCTCACATCGTGTATATATGTTTGTATTTTCTTTCTTTTAAGTTATATAATAAACTCCGTTGTGTAGTTGATACACACAGTATTATTTGCAAATGTTCCTCTCTTCTCTCTCGGTATTCAACAGTATTAAATTGACTATGCACCGTATGCATAAAATTCTTAATAACTAAAACTGATTAACTCTTTGCAGCCATAAGAAAAACTCAGACTAAATCACAATAATCATTCACCAAATTAAACAATAGAAGTATGATCATTATTCAGTCACAATTATAAATTAGTTAAATCCAACTTGCCCCATAAATATTAAAGAACGACGAAGCAAACCAAAGTCTTCCTCTCACTATATATTTTATATAACCCCGACATAAACTAAAGGTATCTTTGAGAAAATCTAAAACGTATCCAACAACTAAGGGATTAAAGGGAATATATTATTCCCTTAGTTAAAGCATGCTAGTTCTGCTTTTACAAATGGCTATACTCCTTCACATCCCCCCACCCCTATATAAACAGTTCCTTACCTTCATTCTTCTCGCACCTTCTTCTCAAAGCATCTCTTTTCCCCTCACATAATCTCTAATAATTTTTTCGATTCTCCATTTGTCTATTTATCTTGAGGTTAGTATTATTTTAATATTGTGCATTGCTGTTTATGTCATTGCATTTTATGTTTTAGTAAAATTTTAAGTTCATTTTATGCTTTATGTAATTTATTTTTTCTTTTGTTGTTTATGTCATTTGATATTAATTATTTTAGTATTAAGTATTGTTGTTTATGTTATTTTCTAAAGTTCTTATTAATTATTTATATGCATTTATTCATATATCATATTTGTTATGTTGATAATGTGCCTTTATTCACGTAACATTTTTCTTTTCATTTTTTTAAAAATAGGTGGCACTTTCATGAAATAACAAATTGTACGTCCCATAGTGATAAATATTTTTTTGGTATTATTTTAATAAAATTTTATTGCTCAATCAACCAAAATTGGATCCATACTTTTTTATTTTTGGTGAAAGGATCCATAATTTAAAAGAATATATATTACAAAAGAAAAATTAGGTTAAAAACGACATGGGAAGGTCAAAGTCTTCCTCTCACCATAGACGTGGCACTAAATAAGTCTTAACGGATACAAAGTCTTCATCCCACGCGACACATAAAACATTAATACTTAAATCCTCGATTTCCCTATTTCCTTACTCAAATTAATTACTCTTCAATCAGTAGCTTCTCCTATCCTCTATTTGTCTTTTTTTTTTTTTTATAAACATTTGGCTTTTTATTTTGAGGTTAGCAATTTAATAGTATTCTTGTTTATGTTATTTTTCTTTTATTTTTAATTTACTTTTAATTATGTATATCAATTAAGTCGTTTATTGTATCTGTTTTGTTTATAGTTATGTCAATTTACTAGCAATTTCGCTAATGTTATTTTCAATTGTGAATATTATTATGCACATCATTTTATTTTTATGTTAAACTTATTGTTGATTATTTATATTAGTTTAGTCATTTATTATATTTATTTTAATAATAATGCTTTTGTACTGTATTGTGGCATTTTTCTTGGTTTTTTTTTTTTTTTTTCTTTCAAGGGAGGGAATAGCGCTTTGGACTTTGCAGTTCGCACACTTGACAAACCACGAGTACCAGCTGTCCGCAGTCGCATAGCGGTAAATTCTTTTTTTTTTTGTATTATTTTGATAATTTTTTTACTAGGTTTGTCAAACAATTAAATTAGGACCTAAAATCTAAAAGTATGTATGTTATAAAAATATATATATATATATATATATATATATATATATATATATATTTATTTAAAGGATGTATATCACAGAATAAAAATTAAGTTAAATCATTTTATATGTCTTTATAGTGTTTAATTTGTTTCTCAAATAGGTTCTTAACATTTTGTAATTGAGCATCTAGACTTTTGAAATTTGAAATTTGTTCTTTATTAGGTAAATAAGTTAAAATTTCATTTACATTTACTAAAATAAAGATCTATTTAAAAATTTAAATATATAAAAACTGTCAAATCTTCTCATTAAAACCAAGAACAACTCTTCTTTTTGCTACTAATCCTTCACATCTACATATTTAGAAAATGGCCTCTTCTTCCATGTGGTATGATACTACATAAGATATTTTTATTTTTTTGTAAGCTATATGAGATTTAACTGTACTATACTTGAGGGTTTTCGTTAAACCCTATGAAGTATGGCCACAAAATACTATAACTTCAAATATATATATATATATATATATATATATATATATATATATATATATATATTTTTTTTTGTATAACCTGGAGGTATCCTCATTCAACTTCCTCCGGTCACCTTGCTCTCAGGGTACTGCCCTGTAGAGTGTAGACTAGCCCCTGCATATTTTTATGTGTAGGAAATAATTTCGTACAATATGATAACTTTAAATGCTTCCATCTTACCAAAAATAAAAAACATAAACTGAAAGGTACGTACTGTATGTTAGTTCACTAATAAATTATAAGAATTATTAAATTAAATAGGATCTAAAATTTAAATTATATATATATATATATATATATATATATATATATATATATATATCAACATTCTTTTTGGTTAAATCACATATTAGGTTGTTATCAAAAAATAAAAATTACATATTAGGTCTTTATAGTTTCATCGTTTTTTCAGACTTAATTAAAAACTCAAATAAATTATACAGACTTAATTATTCCAAAAAAAAATCCTTATTGTTTATTTAAGTTTTGATATATAAGACTATAATAATAGTTTTTTTTGGTAGATTATAATAATAATTAACTGTGTTAATATTGTTAACGAGCATAGAGCTATTTAAAAAGTTTTATGAGTTTATGATCAATCCAATCATAAACTTTTAAACTATAAAAATCTAATTGAAAAATCTATAAAACAGTAAGAATTTACAGATAAGTTTTCTTTCTATTAAATTTATAACATTTATCAATATTATCGGGCAAGCTACTGCAAGTCAATTGTGTACTTTTTTTTTTTTTTAAATATTTTGTGTACTGTATTGCTCCCTCGTGTATTAATTATTATAACCCCCAACTCATGGCATCTTGTACTTGGTATGCGATTGAATGTGTGTGTGTGTGTTTTATTTTTTATTTTTTCTCAATTGCTTTGCCTATTGTGCGTGTTTAGCAAGCACCTTTGTTTTATTGGCGGAAAAATTGTTGTCCATTTTGGTGAAATTGTATGAATTTTGAGTGGTGATGTGAGTTCATGATCAAGCCTATGCCAATTTTATGCTGAGCTTACCTTATATAATGGCTTAATTTGCTATTTTCATTTTCTATGTCAGTGTTTGCTGAGTTGGGTTAAAGAGTGGAGTTGGGGTTTATGATATCTGCTATGTTTTCATATCCAGTGGAATCTTCATTTTCAAATGGGTTAAAGTCAGTTATCGGCATTTTTTAGATAAGGGTAGAAACATGTGAGCCTAAAGTGTTTTTTGGTTCTGCTTGAGTGTTATTATAACACCCACGTGTTTAGCTATAGGGAAATACTACTCTCATTTTACATGAGTTAGTTATCTCATTTTATCTCACTTCGAAAATCGCACTCCTTTTTTTTTCTTTTTTTCTTTTTTGCTTTGTAATGGTGGACCCCACTTGAATTCTCTCTATAGCATAAGATAACTACTCTCATGCAACATAAGAACATTGTACAGTCACAAAAATTATACAAAAAAAATATTTCTACTTGGAGATAAGTTATCTACATTTATTCCAAAAACGACGTCGTTTTGAAATTAAAAGATTATAATTATAAATACTATAATAACCCTGAAAAAAATTAAAATTATAAAAATACTATAATTTCCGACTAAAAACAACGTCGTATTGGACTCACCGCATATAACTAACCGTAGAAAAAGCGTGCCCATAATTATAAATAACTAAATTCAAACTTGCTCAATAAATATTAAAGAATGACCAAGGGAAACTCAAAATCTTCCTATCAATATGAACTTTACCTTGTATAAATCTTGAATGACAAAGTTTTCCTCTTACCATTATATGGCAGAAATCGGAGCTAGACAAAAATGTTGGTTATGGTGTGGCTAGTGTTGAAAAACGTGTGGCCATTTGCTCGTGATTATGCGTTTCCACTAATAAAGGATGGAGTAACCATGATCAGGGGCGTCCCAAAAGATATTGCTGACCTTCAGAATGAACTAAGAAGCATTGAAGACTTTATAAATGATGCAGATAGAAAGGCCGAAGCAGAAGATGAGAAAACACGTGATGAAATCAAAACAATGGTGAAGCTGCTGAGAGAAGTAGCTTTTGGCATGGAAGATGTCATTGATGAATATATTTCCTGTGAGGATCAACAACCTTCTGATCCTGGCTATGTAGTTTTACTATCTGAGCCTGTTGACTTCATCAAAACTAAGATCCTTCATCTTCAAATAGCATTTAAGATTAAGGGCATTAAATCACAAGTTTGTGAAATCAAGGAAAGAAGTGAAAGAGATGGCTTCCCAATCCAATCTTCTTTGGCACAAGCACCAGAAAGTTCTAGAGGAAACCAAGACCTCGCATTGCATGACCTTCGAATGGCTCATTTATACATTGAGGAAGTTGATGTGGTGGGCTTTGAAGCCCCTAAAGCTGCATTGATTGATTGGTTGGTAAATGGAAGAGCAGAGCGCACTGTCATCTCTCTAATAGGAATGGGAGGGCAAGGAAAAACCACTCTTGCCAAGAAAGTTTTTGACGACAAAGAGGTGATTGGGCACTTTAATTTCCATGCATGGGTCACAGTATCTCAGTCCTACACAGTGGATGAATTGTTGAGGGACATGTTGCAACAATTTTCCAAAGAAAAGATGGAGGACCCTCCTGTCGATATTTCTAAAATGGATCGAGATTCATTGATAAAGGAAGTAAGAAGCTACTTGCAGCAAAAGAGGTATGTTGTCTTTTTTGATGACGTGTGGAATGAACATTTCTGGGATCAGATTCACTTTGCTTTAATTGATGATAAAAATGGAAGCAGGATATTCATCACAACTAGAGACATGCGTGTCACAAGTTGTTGTAAAAAAACTTCTTTTGTTGAAGTGCATGAGCTACAACCATTAACTCATGAGGAATCTTTTGAGTTGTTCTGTTGGAAGGCATTCGGATATGATCTCCACAGATGTTGCCCACAAAACCTTATGGGTATATCTTTCAAAATCGTTAAAAAATGTGAGGGTTTACCACTGGCAATTGTGGCCATTGGTGGTCTTTTATCTACCAAAGATAAAGATCCATCAGAATGGGAATCTTTTAGTCGAAATCTAAGTTTAGAGATGAAGAAGAATTCCCATATAGATGCTATAGCAAAGATTTTAGCTCTCAGCTATTATGATTTGCCTTACTATCTCAAACAATGCTTCTTGTATTTCGGAATATATCCGGAAGACTATGAAGTTAAAGTAAAAAGATTGTTTCGGCAGTGGATAGCCGAGGGGTTTGTCAAACAGGAAGAGAGAAAAACCTCGGAAGAAGTGGCAAAAGAATATTTAACAGAGTTGGTTAACAGGAGTTTAGTGCAAGTCTCTATGTTTACCATTGATGGCAAAATTAGAAGTTGTCGCGTTCATGACCTGTTGCATGACTTAATCCGTAGAAAATGTAAGGATTTAAGTTTTTGCCACTTTATCAGTCAAGATGGTGAGTCAGACTCAAGTGGGATAATCAGGCGCGTATCAATATCCAACAGTGACTATAGTTCAATGAGAAGTATTAAAAGCATGAGAAGTATAGAAAGCTCAGACGTTCGATCATTGTTCATTTTCGGAGATGATGAAATATTAAATGAACATTTCGTACGAATTCTCCTTACAAAACACAAGTCATTGAAGGTACTTGATTTTAAAGATGCACGATTTTATCTTGGGGAATTGAATAATGAAGATAGACCACTTGATCGTATTGCTATGAATTCGGGGGATTTTATCCACTTGAGGTATTTAAGCTTCAAGTTTTCACATTTACATTATCTTCCAAAATCAATTGGTAAGCTTCAAAATCTGGAGACGTTGGATCTAAGGGCTACAAGTCTGCATGAGTTTCCAAGGGAGATTAGCAACCTTAAAAAGCTACAACATCTTCTTGTGAGTGGTAGAACGCCTTTATTTCAATTGGAGGATTGTATTGGACTCATGGTATCACTACAAACGCTGAAAGAAGTTAATGTTTTTGGAGATGGAGCACAGCTAATTGTAGAGCTGGGAAAACTAAGACAGTTAAGGGAGTTGTGCATCAAAGGTGTTAGGAAAGAAGACGGAAGTGCCCTATGTTCCTCAATAAAGGAGATGCAACACTTGGAGAAACTACATATTTGGGCGGATGATGTCAGTGATTTGTATTTTATTTCATCCCCACCTCTCAAGCTTCGGAAGCTTGACCTCAATGGAATGTTAAGAAAGTTGCCAGAGTGGGTTCCAGATCTCAAAAGTCTTATTAAATTATCCTTGGCAGAATCCTCGTTAACTGATGATCCCATGAAATCACTACAAAATTTGCCAAATTTGTTGTTCCTCAGTCTCAGTTCCTCTGCATATAATGGTGAAAGTTTGCATTTTCAAGAAGGAGGGTTTAAGAAACTAAAGGAACTAAACCTTGAGTTTCTGGTCAAATTGAATTCCATCTGTATTGATAAAAGAGCATTGCCTTCTTTGAAGATATTCAAGCTACATTGTATCCCTGAACTCAAAACAGTGCCCTCTGACATCCAGTACTTAGAGAAACTTGAAGTCTTCGATATCGACCATATGCCAACTGAATTTATTCAGAGCATTGCTGCTGATGAAGGACAAGAGCACCCGGTCATCAAGCATGTGCTCCTTGTAAGAATTACTACCTTAACTGAAGGAGAAGGAATCAAAACCCACATTATTCAGCACTCAAGGAGTTGATATTATTAAATCGTACTTTGAAATAGGAGGTGTGCCTTCTTCTTCCTCATTACTGCATAATGATATTGTTACTGATGTTTACTGTTTAGTTACAGGGAAATACTACTCTCATTTTACGTGAGGTAGTTATCTCATTTTATCTCACTTCTAAAATCGTACTCCTTCATTTTTTTTTTTTCTTTTTCTTGTTTGCTTTGTAATGGTGGACCCCACTTGGATTATCTCTATAGCATAAGATAGCTACTCCCATGCAACATAAGATTAATATTCCCCTTAGTTATAAATAAAATGCATCTTTATCTAACTCAAAATATTTTCTCCAGTTTGTCTACCTTTTTCTTTGCTATATGCTTTATTTTTAATTTTTATTCTGCATCACTCAATAGAAATTAGAAATTAAGTACAAAAATGTTTAATCAGCAATAAGAAATTATAAGATGTTGTTGTGGGTCCTCAGGAGCTATTTAGTTGCAATTTGTTTTATTGCCAATAGTCTTACCATTAATGCTCCATGCTAATATTATGTTCTCGCTTGATAGGTACTGAGCTTCCCGTGCTTTGAAACTCAAGACTCTGCATGTTTCCCTTCAAATTGTTTCTTTTTGCTTTGAATTTGGCACATTACTCCTAAAATAAAGAGTATATCTGGAATGTATATCAAAAAAAAAAAAAAATAGTATATCTGGAATTGCCTTTACATGACAAAGGCATATGAAAATTACAGTTTGTGATGTACAATGTATGCAACATGTAATAACAATTTACTCTCATTGAATTGTTAGACATTTTTTTTTTTTGGCATAAGCTTTTTCATTTCAGAATAAGAAAAAAAAAAAAGGTTTCATGCAATTTCTTTTTCCTTTTCTATTTTATGTTAATGTCTTGGAAGATTTGAGAAATTTGTTGAAAACTTTAGAAAATTATTCAAATGAACAATAACGGCTCTGTTTCCAAAACTATAATTTTATTTTTTTTTTAAATCAAATTTAGAGAACATGTGTGAGTTATTTTTATTTTCTATTTTGGTTTTTAACTTTTAAAAAGAAAAAAATATAGAAAATAACTATTTTCATAAATATTTTATAAAACAATTTTAAGAACAAAAAAATCAGAACACAATCAAAGAGACTTACATTACCAGTTTTTGTGTTTTATATTATAAACTGTACTTTTTTTTCTTCTTATTTTCCCTCAAAACCCTCTATGTTTTAATGGTCCAAAATAGTTCTGATCATAAACATATTCTGACACTCATAAATCAAAGCAACAATGTTCCTCAAAATGGTACTGTTTTAACAACGTAAAAGAGAGAACTGCCATTTCCTGCTATCGGCATTAAACTAAAATTGTTACAAAGCAGGATTAAATCAATCAGGTGGAATGCATAAACAATCATACCAATTGCAAAACATGCTTTTGGAGTCCAATACACGGGATTCATATTGCATATCGTGAAATGTATACGAAATATGTAACAAATATAGAGGGGGGAATGAAAAGAAATCATTAGGAGCTTTACTTACCATGAAAGTTGAAGCGGTAAAGAATAAAAATTTAATGATTCTACTATATTACCTATTGTCAGGACTAGAAGAAAAAAGAATTGAAGTTCCATAAACGAAGTGTTGATTGAACACAATATGGAAAAAATAAATTGAATTTCTATGAATACAAAAAATATAAGTGACTTTTAAGGATGCCCTTTGATCCAAGTAGGATCTGATGCGAAACTAACCGCAGGTTGATTGGACATCTAGTTTATTTAACTATTACTAGACCTGAGTTGAGCTACTCAGTCCATGTACTCTCTCAATTCATGCAAAATCTGACAACCGCTCAATACGCAGCTGTCATCCGAATTTTGAGGTACATAAAAGCTAATCCTGGTCAAGGCTTGCTTCTTAAATCAGATAATGATCTTATTCGTGGGTATTCGGACTCAGATTGGGCTAGTTGTCCCCTCACCCGTAGCTCAGTCACCGGTTATTTTATTATGTTGGGTAACTCACCAATTTCTTGGAAAACAAAGAAGCAGCCTACAGTGTCTCGTGTAACACCCCGTTCTAGAACCGGTTTGTTAACATTGACTTATGATATTAAGCGCAGTTACAATCACATTGGTGCAATTAAAATCCGGTTAAATTTCTCTTTTCAAGCAAGCCGAATTAAAATTACCCAATTGCGTGACCATAACCATAGTGCATTGCGGAATAACATACTTAAAGCTTAATACCATACTTTCATCTCATTTATTACGGTCTCCATTTGCCCATAATATTATAGGATTTTTCATTACTTACGCGTGGGTTCAAACCGCGCTCAAATCGGAGCACCGTAGCCCAAGTTATGAGGTTTTTACGAAATAGAATGCTGAATTTCCCAGGACCCCTACGCTTCAAGCGTGGATCCCACGCTTCGAGCGTGGACAGTCAGAAGGTGGGCGCTCCAAGCGTGGATCCCACGCTCCAAGCGTGGACATTCGGGAGCAAGCACCCAAAACAGGGCAGTTTGACCTACCTGTGGTGTTTTAACCATAACTTGAGTTATACTTATCCAAATTACACAATCTTGGTCTCTATGGAAAGCTAAGAAACATATCTACAACTTCCATCAAGACACAAGGATCCAAATCTATCGTATAGGATACGAAAATTGGACAACAAGACAGGGTATCTTTGTTTTGAATTGGTTTTCCAACCTAAAGGTCTTCTTTCACCTAATTTACATCATATAATTCTTTCAATACATGAATTCTAGTCTCTCTAGATACTCATACACAAGAGAAGCATGCATATCATTTCATCATATATGCAAATACCCAATAATTACAACTTTACATCATGTTTACAAGTTTCAATTACAAATCATGGGACTTAGCTACAAAACACTATGATCACTCCTTGGCTCCCATCAACAAAAGAGATACCAAAAGCATGAGCATAGGCTAAGTCCACCCAAATAAATATAGCATGCATATGACAATTGATTCTCATTTAGCAATCCTACACATGTGAACTACAAAATAGCATGCTTAATCAAATGACACGATATCTTCATATGCCCAATCACTTCAATTATGGCCACTTGCCATCAGAGGCTCCTGCAGCATCCTTTCCTGAAAGGGGGTCCCCAACCACACGGGGTGAGATATACGAATATATCCAGTAAACCAGGGGTCCTTGGAGCATCTCTCCACCCCATAGTTCAATAACAGTGTAATAGCAATGACAATAATAATGCAGCAAATACATATTCATGCAAGTGTACAAAACATCTCCAGGAGAAATCCCTCGAGCTCTCGAGCTGTCCTAAGGATACTCAGATGCAAATAGTCCTACTGGCCAGCTAAACTACCAAGTATGATTTACGCATCGTCATGCAACATACCAACATAGGGAAACACCATCCTATGTCACACCAAAGCATGCAAATACGTATAACAAAGCATTACAATATTTCATTGCATTTATATACAACAACACACCATTACCCGTTCAGGGCTTGGTGGAACAATAAAGGGAATTACACCCAAGGTCCGAAGGCTTACCTCAATGCTTCCAACTTAACCTTTGTTCTTCACCAATCTTCACAACACAATTATCAATCCCAAGGAGCTAACCGAGCTCCATAGCTTGCTCCAATGGTTGGTTACTCACGGTTGGTCCAAATGCCTCAATCCTAAGCATCACATGGACAATATCAACAATCAACCCAAACCAAACCATTGATTACACCGACAAGCCAAACCATAGTCAAATGCATAATTTTGTAATTTTCCAAACAAAATCATATGACTATATAAACTTATTTTCACCGATTAAATGTCATTCCTAGCATTTTTCTCAACATACTCTAGGCCTCAATCTTCCTAGAACATAGCCCATTTACTCACATAACCATAAGCCCCAAAACACTATTCATCCAAAACCTAAATCATGGATTCTTCATGAAAATAGAGTTTAAAGGATGAAATCTTACCACCAAGTGTTGCACAATCAAGGGGTGATAGTTCCTCAAGCTTCCATGGAGGTAGAAGCTCCCAAATCTCACACTTCTCCAAAGGGTCAAAACTTTGGGAAGAAAAATCTCAACCTACACAACTCCCCACCAAGATCCAAGCTAGGATTGTGAAAGAGGGGAAGATTTAGAGTAGTTTAGGCTTTGGAATCAATCAAAACCATCAAGGTTTGATCACTCAAGGGTTTTCCCCTTTCTCCTTTCCTTCTTCCCTTTCTCTTCTTTTCCCTCTTTTCTTCTTCTTTTCTCCCCTCTTTGCTGCGCACGGGTTGGGGTTGGGGAAATGGGGTTCTTAAGTGGCTTGCCACTTAACTTAGGTTAAGTAGGTATCGGTTCATCTATCTATTTAATTCCATTAATTACCAAACTTTACCCAACAGTCTGGAATATTTTTCTAGGAATATTTCTACTTCCATTTTTATATTTTGGGTACTTTTGTCTACACCCATTTATACACCTTAATTTTCACAGAGTACACTTTTTACCTCAAAAGTGACCCCAATTAATTTGTTAGGGATTTTACTTATTTTTACTCACTAATACATGCTTAATTATCTAATCACATGTATTTTTCTAATTAATTATATTGGGCTATTATATCTCGCTCCTCCGCAGAGGCAGAATATCGCGCAATGGCAGCAGCTGCAGCTGAGTTATTATGGATCAAGTCATTCTTACACTCTCTTGATGTTCCACACTCAGAGCCCATGCGTCTGCATTGTGATAATCAATCGGCTATGCAAATAGCTGCTAATCTCATTTTTCACGAACGCACCAAACATATAGAGATTGATTGCCATTTTGTGAGAAACCATGTTTTAAGCAACACAATCACTACTTCCTACGTTCGTTCCGATCAGCAGGTTGCAGACATATTTACTAAACCACTTGGCATGAAGCAATTTGGCTTTCTACGCAGCAAGTTGGGCATCTCTTCTCTACATGCTCCAACTTGAGGGGGCATCTCACCTTTGATCTTATCCTCCAACAAATTTCTTCGCTGTTACAACAATACCGTATTTAAGTTTCTTAGCTGTTATAACAATTATGTATTTAAGTTCTTAGCTGTTACAAAAGTACCATGTATATATTGACAATCTGCCATCACTCAATATAATTAAAATTCAAACCCTTTCATAGCTTTTTATATTATGCTTGATCAATAACCAATCGCAACAACCAGCAATTGAATTAGTAATGATCCTCATATATAGCCACAAATCCTGCTCTCCATACCTAATTATCATACGTATATGAGGAATTTGCATTGTTGTGGACCACATCAGAATGGAGACAATCATGTTATAACTGCTCCCCGTAAGTCATATACATACATGTATGTAGTTTATACTTTTTGTAAACATTGTAGGCATTGATACGAGGAAGATCAGGGAAATTACTGGAATAAACTATTGTTTCAGCTTAAGGGTATGTTGCACATTGTTAACGAATAATAGAAGGGAAATCATTTTCTTATATTGTTGGAGATTGTTTTCTCATGTTGTGAGGTATCGAAATCGATGCTATCTTCTTTTTATTTTTTATTTTTTTTAACAAGTGGTGGGACCTACCACTTCTTGTGTCTATAACATGAGAGATGTTATATGATAACTTTATAAGGGATAACAACTTCTCCTATTGGTGGAGAAGTTATTATTTTGCAGCTGGCACAATAATTAGGAGAGAGAGTAGGGGAAGAAGTGAGAGAAAAAATTTGAAGTGGCCCCGCCATTTAATGTATCTACAACATGAGAAGGCTATTCTCATTTGAAAGGAGAAGTATAAACCTTTTTTATAATTATATTATAAAAAGGGAAATAGTTTTCTCATTTTATATGAGAAAATTATCTCATGTTACACTCACAATACATGAGTGGGGTATTATAAAATTATCGAATTGAACATTGTCAAAACTCCAACACTAACATACTCAGATAGGCATAAGCACAGATACTGAAATATTTTGTTTTCATTGATTCATTTCTTCTCCAGTTTGGAGATAAATTTATACATGTAAAGCATCCTAAAACTATGGAACTACTAACAATATTTTCAACGGTTTTCTACTAACCTAAATCAAATCAAATCAGAAAATATTTATTTTATACAACAGTAATTCAAATATTGTAACAACTTCTATATTCAACACTCCCCCTCAAGTTGGTGCATGTATATCTATCATGCCCAACTTGTTAGTTACTTCCTTCAAACTTTTTCCGAATACAGCTTTGGTCAACAAATCTGCTATCTGTTTTTCGGATTTGATATACGGAGTGCAGATTATTTGTTGATCCAATTTTTCCTTGATGAAGTGTCTATCTACCTCTACATGCTCTGTTCTGTCATGCTGTACGGGATTGTGTGCAATTTCTATGGCAGCTTTGTTATCACAATACAAGCTCATGGGCCGGTTAATTATGAATCCTAACTCACTTAGCATAGTTTTGATCCATAATAGTTCACATGTACCATAGGCTGTTCCTCTGAATTCGGCTTCAACACTAGATCTAGCCACTACTTTCTGTTTCTTGCTTCTCCAAGTAACAAGGTTTCCTTATACGAATGTAAAATAACCAGAGGTGGATTGCCTAGTTGTCTTATCACCAGCCCAATCTGAATTTGTATACCCTTCTATGACTCCTTTTTCATGTTTGGCAAATAGAATGCCTTTACCAGGAGACCCTTTTAGGTATCGAAGAATACAGAATACTGCTTGCAAGTGTTCTTCACTTGGTGAATGCATGAATCTACTCACTACACTGACAGCATATGCAATGTCTGGTCTTGTGTGGGAGAGGTAAATTAATCGGCCTACCAATCTTTCATACAAACCGAGGTCAGCTTCCTTCTGATTCGGATATATGCCAAGCTTGTGATTCATCTCCATGGGTGTGTCTGCAGGTTTACAAGCTAACATTCCTATTTCTACCGGGAGGTCTAAGATGTACTTTCTTTGAGACAATACAATTCCTAGTTGTGATCTAGCAACTTCAATTCCCAGAAAGTATTTTAGTTGTCCCAATTTCTTCATTTCAAATTCATTTGCTAACTTTTGTTCAAGAGATTTCATTTCTACTTCATCATCTCCAGTGGGTACCATATCATCAACATACACTATAAGGATAGTTATTTTTCCTTTATTCTTCTTGAAGAATAGTGTATGATCTACATTACTTTGGGTATATCCAAACTTCTTCATTGCGAGTGACAATCTTCCAAACCATGCTCTTGGTGATTGCTTGAGTCCATATAATGCTTTCCTTAACTTGCAAACTTTATTTTCGTTTGAAGATGAGAGCTTTACTCCTAGTGGGATATCCATATACACCTCCTCCTCCAAGTCTCCATTTAGAAAAGCATTTTTTACATCGAACTGTTTCAAGGGCCAATCTCTATTTGCTGCCAAGGAGATCAGGATTCGAATTGTGTTGAGTGTGACTACCGGAGCAAAAGTTTCCTGGTAGTCCACACCATATTTTTGAGTATACCCCTTTGCCACTAGTCTAGCTTTGTATCTGTCTATGTTCCCATCAGCCTTCAGCTTCACATTAAATACCCATTTACAGCCAACCATTGTTTTTCCTTTAGGCAACAAAGTTAGTTCACAAGTAGAATTATTCTAAAGTGCTGTCATTTCTGTATTTATGGCTTCTTTCCACTTAGGATCATCCAAGGCTTCCTGCACACTATTCGGAATACACACACTAGATAATTGATTAACAGCTAGCATACATGGTTCGGCTAACCTGTGTGTGGAGATGTAGTTGCTAATAGATACTTTGTTTTCACCTTTGGGTCAGCTTCATAAAGATGTTTCGGTGCTTCTTTGGTGGACCTAAGGGACCTTCTTATTTGTATGTGTGGTACAGAAGGTAAAGTAGAGTTAAGAGGAGATAAATTAGAAGTGGAAGGATTAGTGTATACCTCAACATTGGTTTCTGGTTGCCTTTCAGGGAAGTCCACAAGGGAGAGCTCGGGTATAGAAGTTAGGCAAGGTGTATCATTAGAAGAGGATGCTTCTTGTTCGGCTTGGATAGCTGCATTTTCTTGTTCAGACTGTATGACTGCATCTTCTTGCTCGGGTTCAAGGACTGCATTTGTATTTGAGTTGGACCGAGCCGAAGGTGAAACTTGTGTGGATAGCCATATGTCTCCATTGCTAAGTGAATCTCCATTTCCAAGTGAAGTTGTAGAAGTCTCCCCCTGAGAAGAAGAAACAGGGACTCCCCCTGAAAAAAAAGGCTGCAACTCATGAAAGGAGGCTTCCAATGTAACATACATCTTGTGAGATATTGGGTCAAAACATCTATACCCTTTCTGAGTGGTAGAGTAGCCAACAAAGATACATTTACGGGCACAAGGATCAAGCTTGTTTCACAAAGGTTTTGGAACATGAAAATGAGTAAGATAACCAAAAATACGAGGTTGGACATTAGTCACGTGAGGGATAGGAAAAAAAGATGCAAGAGTTTGGAGAGGAGTTTTAAAATTAAGGACACTAGAAGGTGTTCTGTTTATTAAGTATGCAGCAGAAGTGATGGCTTCTCCCCAATAATGAGTAGGGACATTCATTTGAAATAAAGAGGCTCGAACAACTTCTAACAAGTGACGATTTTTTCGTTCAGCTAAACCGTTTTGTTGGGGTGTATAGGGACAGGAGGTTTGGTGTTTAATGCCCTTTGATAATAAGAAATCAGTGAAAACACCATTAACATATTCAGTTCCGTTGTCTGATTGTAAAATATGGATAGAGGATGAAAATTGGTTTTGGACCATAGCATGAAAGTGTTGGAAAGCATAAAAAACTTCATTTTTTTGTTTTAGTAAAGTGATCCAAACCATACGTGTACATTCACCTATAAAGGAGACATAATAATAAGATTTAGAAAATGAAGGTATTTTAGCAGGACCCCAAACATCAGAGTGCACAACTTGGAAAGGGATAGAACTTTTATTCAAACTTGGGGAAAAAGGGATTATATGGCTCTTGGCCAATTCACAAACAGAGCATTGAAACTCAGAAATTAAAAAACTGGAAAATAACTTTGGAAACAATTGCTTAAGATAAGTGAAAGAAGGATGACCAAGACTTTTGTGCCATAACCAGATTTCTTGCTTATCTTTATCTGCTGAAGACGTTTGTGCAGCATGGACGGTCAAGGCACCATTATTAGGAGATACATCCAAGAAGTAAAGCATCCTTTGCCTAACACCATAACCAAGAATCTCCTTGGAGTGGTTTCCCTGAAAAACACAATAATCAGGCCAGAAAGTCACACAACAATTCAAATCAGTGGTTAATTTACTAACTGAAAGCAAGTTATACTCAAGTGTAGGTACAATTAGAACATGATCAAGAATTAACCGAGGGGATAACTTTATAGAACCTTGACCAGTAATAATGGAGGTGCCACCATTGGCAGTAGATACGTGTGTTTTTTCAGAGGGAAAGACAGAGACAAGGGAAGAGGGATCACGAGCCATGTGATCTGATGCACTGATGCTCTCCGGCAAGTATACCGATCGCACAATTAATAAAGTGATAAGAAAATTTCGTCTCCACAGGGATTAGGATCTAATATCAATTAAAACTTTTTCCTTTAAGAATGGACGATTTCCAAAAGGTTTTTTTGACAAATATTGTCAATTTGATGGAAATTGAATTTTGAAAATAAAAGACTTGTTTTTGTGTTTTTAGATTGAAAAATAAAACAATAAAATTGAAAATTGATTTGTAGAAAAATATGAGAAAAGCATTGTAGCGAGGGTTCATTCACCAAATGATCCTCGCTTTTTACTCCAGATTGATTTATAATAATTATTTATATAATCACTAAGATAAATTATCCTCTAAAAAGAATTAATAGTTAACCCTCAATTCCTTGCAGGGTTAACCCTTTAATCCCATGAGAAACCCCAATTCCTTGCAATGTTTCTCAGGGGATCAAGCAATGGGCGCGATAATTTAAGCATCTGCAATCGTATACACGTCTATTCCTAGCACGCATACAGATTGTTATCTTACCCCCTTTCGAGATCAAAACCCCAATATTCTTATCTAGGATTTTGATCCTCAGAATATCCCCAACTATCATATTGATCAACTCTAACAAAGGGAATATAAAATTCGCACAGAGTAAAGATAAAGATAATTATATAAATTAAAAACAACAAATCAATCCTTCATGTCAAGGATTCACATACGGATCGTGACCCTGACTACAATAAAAATGATCTAGCCGATCAACATCATGATCACTGATCTAAAATTCAACATAAAATTAAAACAAAAGATAAAGAAATACTAGAAGTTGGTGAAGAACGAAGAACAACTCCAGTGCCCTTCTCCTCCAATCTCCAGATCTACTTCTTCTGTGTCTCTCTGTGAATCTCAGAATTTTCAGAATCTGTCTCTCAAAAAAATATGTGGCTGACCTAATCTGCAAAAGGTCTTTTTATAGCCTTCTTTTGTTTTTCCAAAAATACCCTTCAGAAAACACGGAGCATCCATCCCGCAAATCGGCGCCAGTTGGCGTCGGTGTGGCGCAAGTTAACGCCACGATTCTGTCCAAAATTGCAAAGTCGGAACATCTCCTCGTAAAGTGGCGCCACTTGGCGCCACCAAGCATGAATCATGGCGCTAGTTGGCTTGGTTTTGGCGCTAGGTAGCATGGATTTGGAGCTACCCAGCGCCATGGTGCTGGACAAAGTTTATTCCATGAATTTGGCGCTAGTTGGCGCCACAATGGCGCCAGTTTGCGCCACTTGCCAGACTCCGGTGTATAGTTCGTAAACTGGCGCGGGTTTGCGCCAGTGTGGTGCCTGTAACACCCCGTTCTAGAACCGGTTTGTTAACATCAACTTATGATATTAAGCGCAGTTACAATCACATTGGTGCAATTAAAATCCGGTTAAATTTTTCTTTTAAACCAGCCAAACTAAAATTACCCAATTGCGTGACCAGAACCATAATACATTGCGGAATAAAATAATTAAAGCTTAATACCATAATTTCATTTCATTTATTATGGTCTCCATTTGTCCATTATTTTATAGGATTTTTCATGATTTACGCGTGGGTTCAAACCACGCTCAAATCGGAGCACCGTAGCCCAAGTTATGAGATTTTTACGAAATGGAATGCTGAATTTCCCAGGACCCCTACGCTCCAAGCGTGGATCCCACACTCCGAGCGTGGACAGTCAGAAGGTGGACGCTCCAAGCGTGGATCCCACGCTCCGAGCGTGGACAGTAGGGAGCAAGCACCCAAAACAGGGCAGTTTGACCTACCTGTGGTGTTTTAACCATAACTTGAGTTATACTTATCCAAATTACACAATCTTGGTCTCTATGGAAAGCTAAGAAACATATCTACAACTTCCATCAAGACACAAGGGTCCAAATAAATCGTATAGGATACGAAAATTGGACAACAAGACAGGGTACCTTTGTTTTAAATTGGTTTTCCAACCTAAAGGTCTTCTTTCACCTAATTTACATCATATAATCCTTTCAATACATGAATTCTAGTCTCTCTAGATACTCATACACAAGAGAAGCATACATATCATTTCATCACATATGCAAATATCCAATAATTACAACATATCATGTTTACAAGTTTCAATTACAAATCATGAGACTTAGCTACAAAACACTATGATCAACTCCTTGGCTCCCATCAACAAAAGAGATACCAAAGGGGATGAGCATAGGCTAAGTCCAACCAATTAAACATAGCATGCATATAACAAATGACTTTCATTTACAATCTTGTACATATGAACTACAAAATAGCATGCTTAATCAAATGACCCTAAGTCTTCCTATGACCATTTACTTCAAGTATGGCCACTTGCCATCAGAGGCTCCTGCAGCATCCTTTCCTGAAAGGGGGTCCCCAACAACACGGGGTGAGATATACGAATATATCCAGTAAACCAGGGGTCCTTGGAGCATCTCTCCACCCCATAGTTCAATAACAGTGTAATAGCAATGACAATAATAATGCAGCAAATACATATCCATGCAAGTGTAAACAACATCTCCAGGAGAAATCCCTCGGGCTCTCGAGCTGTCCTAAGGATACTCAGATGCAAATAGTCCTACTGGCCAGCTAAACTACCAAGTATGATTTACGCATCGTCATGCTACATACCAACATAGGGAAACACCATCCTATGTCACACCAAAGCATGCAAATACATATAACGAAGCATTACACTATTTCATTTCATTTAATACAACAACACACCATTACCCGTTCAGGGCTTGGTGGAACAATAAAGGGAATTACACCCAAGGTCCGAAGGCTTACCTCAATGCTTCCAACTCAACCTTTGTTCTTCACCAACCTTCACAACAAATATCAATCTCAAGGAGCTAACCGAGCTCCATAGCTTGCTCCAATGGTTGGTTACTCACGGTTGGTCCAAATGCCTTAATCCTAAGCATCACATGGACAATATCAACAATCAACCCAAACCAAACCATTGATTACACAAACAAGCCAAACAATAGTCAAATGCATAATCTTGTAATTTTTCCAACAAAATCATATGACTATTTAAGCTTATTTTCATCGATTAAATGTTATTCCTAGCATTTTTCTCAACATGCACTAGGCCTCAATCTTTCTAGAACATAGCCCATTTACTCAACTTTTCATAAACCCTAAACACTATTCATCATCTCCCTCAATCATGCATTTCTCATGAAAATAGAGTTCAAGGAGTAGAATCTTACCACCAATGGTTGCACAACCAAGGATTGGTTACTCCTCAAGCTTCCATGGAGGTAGAAGCTAACAAATCTCTCACTTTCTCCACATGGGTCGCAACTTTGGAAGGAAATATCTCAAACCACAACACTCCCCACCAAGACCCAAGCTAGGATAATAAAAGAGGGGAAAATTTGGAGTGGTTTAGGATTTGGAATCACACAAAACCATCAACGATTGCACACTCTAGGGTTTTCTCCCCCTTCCTCCCTTCTTCTCCTTCCCTTTTCTTCTTCTTTCCTTTTCTTCTTCTTTCCCTTTTCTTTCTGCGCACGAGGGTTGGGGAAATAAGGGTGCCCTAAGTGGCTTCCCACTTAACACAGGTTAAGTGGGTATTAGTTCATCTATCTATTCAATTCCATAAATTACCAAACTTTACCCAACAGTCTGGAATATTTTTCTAGGAATATTTCTACTTCCATTTTTATATTTCGGGCACTTTTGTCTACACCCATTTATACCCCTTAATTTTCACAGAGTACATTTTTTATCTCAAAAGTGATCCCAATTAATTTTATAAGGGAATTTACTTATTTTTACTCACTAATACATGCTTAATTATCTAATCACATGTATTTTGCTAATTAATTATTTTGGGCTATTATAGTCACCCCACCTTTTAGCGATTTTTTCCGCAAAATCAAGAACGTACCTGTCTTTAAACTCAGGATACTGACGGAGAAGCTCGTCTTCCCGCTCCCAAGTGGACTCTTCAGGCGTCCTTCCTTCCCATTGAACTTTCACCATAGGAATAGATTTGTTCCTCAGCCTCTTCTCATCTCGCTCGAGTACTTTCAGTGGTCCAATTGGAGTCTTCAAATTTTCCCGAATCTCAACGTCATCAGGTTGAACCACATGAGAAGGATCAGCTACATACTTTCTTAGCTGAGAAACATGGAACACATCATGTATATTGGATAGTTGAGGAGGTAAGGCAAGCTGGTAGGCAACCGGTCCTACCCTACGTAGAATCTGATAGGGTCCAATAAATCTAGGACTCAGCTTCCTCACTCCCAGGTCTCGCCCCACACCCGTAACTGGTGATAACTTAAGAAACACGTGATCTCCCTCTTCAAACTCTAGTGGCCGATGCTTGAGATCATAATAACTCTTTTGGCGATCTTGGGCCTTTTTCAGACGATCCCGAATCATTTTAATCTGTTCAGTGGTCTCCTGAACAAAATCCAATCCAAACCGTTCTGCGTCTCCAACCTCTGCCCAGCAAGTAGGTGTCCTACACCTGCGACCATACAAGGCCTCGTAGGGAGTCATACCCAGACTAGCATGAAAACTATTATTATATGAAAGCTCAACCAGTGGAAGGTATCGATCCCATGCCGTACCCTGCTCCAGAGTGCAAGCCCTCAGCATATCCTCCAACGTTTGAATAGTCCTCTCAGTCTGACCATCCGTCTGTGGATGATAGGCAGTACTCAGTCTCAATTGAGTGCCAAGAGCCTCCTGTAATGCTCCCCAGAAGCGAGAAGTGAACTTCGGGTCCCGATCACTAACAATGTTCTCAGGCACCCCATGAAGCCTCACAATCTCCTTCACATAGATCCTGGCCAATTTCTCAACAGAGAAGTCTACCCAAACTGGTAAAAAGTGTGCGGATTTTGTCATTCTATCCACAATTACCCAAATAGAATCATAACTAGCCTGTGTCCGCGGCAACCCCACTACGAAATCCATGGAGATACTCTCCCATTTCCATTCGGGAACATCCAGTGGTTGCAACATACCAGAAGGCTTTTGATGCTCAATCTTGACCTTCTGACATACGAGACACTTGGAGACAAACTCTGCAATATCTTTCTTCATACCAGGCCACCAGAAATTAATCTTTAGGTCCTGATACATCTTTGTAGCTCCCGGATGGACAGTGAATTGACCCCTATGGGCCTCTGTCATCACTTCCTCTGTCAACTGTCTAGGTACAACAATACGACCCTGATATAATAGTATACCCTCATCATTGCAGGATACACCACTCTGACCTTTCAGTCGTTTAGCACTTTCATTTTGTAGCTGAGCATCTTTAATTTTTGTCATCATTTCGTTCTCAATTCTTGTAATTTCGATGTCACAAATTCTGCCTAGAAAGACTTCAGACAATTTCATATCTCTGAACCTCTCGATTACATCAAAATATCTCATCATCATGCTTGCCATGCTCACTGACTTTCGGCTCAATGCATCCGCTACAACATTAGGCTTGCCGGGATGATATTTCAATTCGAAATCGTAATCCTTTAAGAATTCAGTCCACCGTCGTTGCCTCATATTCAACTCTTTTTGATCGAATAAGTAGTTAAGGCTCTTGTGGTCACTAAATATGACAAACTTCATGCCATACAAGAAGTGCCTCCACTGTTTCAATCCAAAAACGATTGCGGCAAGCTCTAAGTCATGAGTCAGATAGTTTTCTTCATGCGGTTTCAGTTGCCTCGAAGCATACGCTACTACTCTCCTATCTTGCATCAGCACACAACCCAATCCCTTTTTAGAAGCATCATTGTACAACTCAAATTCACCTTCCGGATCAGGAAGTACTAACACTGGAGCAGTCGTCAACTTTTCCTTTATCTTCTGAAAACATTCTTCGCATTCATGCGTCCAAATAAATGGAGTATCCTTCCGGGTCAAACGGGTCAATGGCAAAACCATTTCCGAAAATCCTTTAATAAATCTCCGGTAATAACCAGCCAAACCCAGAAAACTCCTTACTTCAGTCACAGTCTTGGGCCTCTCCCAATCAAGAACTGCCTCTATTTTATTAGTATCAACCGCCACCCCATTAGCAGAAATGACGTGACCCAGAAACTGCACTTGAGAAAGCCAAAATTCACATTTAGACGGCTTTGCATACAGCTGTTTATCTATGAGGATTTGCAGTACAGTTCTCAAGTGATTCTCATGTTCTTCCTTACTCTTGGAATATATCAGGATATCATCAATAAACACAATCACGAATTAATCCAGAAACGGTTTGAAAATATGATTCATATAATCCATAAACACCGCCGGAGCATTAGTGAGTCCAAATGGAATTACCTGATACTCATAATGTCCATATCTAGATCGGAAAGCAGTCTTCGGAATATCTTCCTGCTTAATTCGGATCTGATGATAACCTGACCTCAAATCAATCTTTGAAAAGACACAAGCACCCCTCAATTGATCAAGCAAATCATCTATGCGATGGAGAAGATACTTGTTCTTAATAGTAACCTTATTCAACTGACGGTAATCAGTGCACAATCTCATGCTACCATCCTTCTTCTTAACAAATATCACTGGTGCTCCCCACGGGGACACACTAGGCCTGATAAACTGCTTAGCCGTAAGCTCCTCAATATGCTTCTTTAACTTGGCTAATTCCGGTGGTGACATCCGATACGGAGCCAGAGAAATGGGTCCCACACAAGGCAACAAATCTATGGTGAACTCAATCTCTGTGTGAGGTGGAAACTGCGGAATCTCATCCGGAAACACATCCACAAACTCCTTCACCACAGGAATATTGTCAATCTCCTCATGACTTCCACCCACTAAACCCCCCACAAAGACATATCCCAATGCCCCGGCCCTCAAAGCCTTTCTAACCTGCAGCACAGATAGATATGGGGAAGAACTAGCAGCAGAATCATCAGCAGAGAGCACAATTCTTTTTCCACAGCAGTCTATCATAGCACAGTTCTTTGATAACCAATCCATTCCCAAGATAACTTGAAGATTGATCATCGGCAAACAAATAAAATCCAGCACATAATCTCTGCCTTCATATTTAAATTCCACATCCTTGCATAACACTGATGTGTAACACTTTTCTCCAGTAGCAGTCACCACTTTCATTGGAGGAGAAATGTCGTACATTTGCAAGTTTAGCCCAACGGCCATAAAATCAGACATACAGGAGTGTGTAGCTCCTGAGTCAAATAGGACTTCAATGTCCATATTATCAATATAAATTATACCTTTCACAAGATTTGGAGCCTTTTCTGATTGCTGACGGTCCAAGGTGTATACTCTACCAACCGTCTGTGCCTCGATCATGGGAGGAACAACAGAAACAGGAACAGCCGCAGCTTGAACTGCCATAGTCCTCACTTCATTCTGAGGACACTGTCTTGAGTAATGGCCGGGCCTTCCACATTTATAACAGATAATTTCGCCGGTGGCACACTGGCCTCTATGCTCCCTTCTACATCCTTTACACTTAGGAGGAGGTCCTCTATCAACAAAATTCTTCTGAGTCCCCGGCTTCTTGAATATATTTGATGGGTTGTTCACACTCAGCTTCTTATCTTTCATCTTTTTATTCTTCCAATAACCAGAGCCCGTTGCTTTATTGGCAGTAGGTGCTTGGGCCTCAGAAGGCTTCTTGGTACTGGACACACCATATACCTCTTCTACCTTCCGGCACTGGTTCACAAACCGGCTAAACTCTCGAATGTCACAGTTTGACATCTTCCGAGACATCTTCTCATTCAGACCCCACTGAAACTTTGAGGTCGTCTCAGCAGAAGTGGGCAAAGCTCTCCCATAATTAGTATATTTCACCAATTCGTTGAACTTGGCAAAATATTGATCAATAGACATTGACCCTTGCTTCAAATCGTTATACTCATTCTGCTTCCTTTCCCTAGCCTCCATAGGAAAATAGTTGTCTAAGAACAGCGTCTCAAACAATCGCCAGGTAATTTCCCGGCCTTCAGCTTCTAGAGGTTGCACAGTATTAGTCCACCAATCCTCCGCTTCCTCTTCCAACATATAAACGGAGTAGACCAATTTCAATGCATCAGGGCACCTCATAACCCTGAAAATCTTCTCCATGGCTTGGAGCCATTTCGCTGCCACCATAGGGTCATATTCTCCTTTAAAAGAAGGAGGTTTATGTTTTCTGAAAGCCATTAATCTTATTTCTTCGGCTTCAAGCTCATCAACCTGTTCTGCATGCGGTTGACGCACCTCAGTATGATGGCTATGACTACCTGAGTGGTGACTCACTTCACCCTCATTATTACCCGCTTCGTCTTCTTCATTGTGAGCAGGTGGAGTAGGCGTGGCAGTGTGAGGAGGAGGAGAGGGTTGCCGGTTCTCGGGTCTAGCACCCCTCATCGCCCTCAGCTCGTTCATCATCGCGGTCATAGCATTCCGCGTGTCTTCATTGGTCTTAAGCAAGTTTTCGTTAGCTCGACGACTAACTTCCAACTCCCTGTGCACAGCTGCCAGGGTTTCAACCATAGGATCCGGCTGCCCAACCGTCGCCCCACGACCACCTCGTGGCTTAACCAAAGCAGCCAAAACAGGATCTGGCTGAGCGTTTTCATTCGATGCTTCGGCGTTATTCCGGTTCCTCGTCATGACACTACACAAGTTACACCCAGAAATGAGTTGATCAGGCTCACACTAAGTGATAACAAAAGCAATAATCATCAAGAGTACCAAAACAACTACAAAACATTAAACAGCAAACACATATAACAATAGTCCACAAGTTTCCCTACAAAACTGCTCTGATACCATAAAATGTAACACCCCGTTCTAGAAGCGGTTTGTTAACATCAACTTATGATATTAAGCGCAGTTACAATCACATTGGTGCAATTAAAATCCGGTTAAATTTTTCTTTTAAACCAGCCGAACTAAAATTACCCAATTGCGTGACCATAACCATAATACATTGCGGAATAAAATAATTAAAGCTTAATACCATACTTTCATTTCATTTATTATGGTCTCCGTTTGTCCATTATGTTATAGGATTTTTCATGATTTACGCGTGGGTTCAAACCGCGCTCAAATCGGAGCACCGTAGCCCAAGTTATGAGATTTTTACGAAATGAAATGCTGAATTTCCCATGACCCCTACGCTCCGAGCGTGGATCCCACGCTCCGAGCGTGGACAGTCAGAAGGTGGACGCTCCGAGCGTGGATCCCACGCTCCGAGCGTGGACAGTCGGGAGCAAGCACCCAAAACAGGGCAGTTTGACCTACCTGTGGTGTTTTAACCATAACTTGAGTTATACTTATCCAAATTACACAATCTTGGTCTCTATGGAAAGCTAAGAAACATATCTACAACTTCCATCAAGACACAAGGGTCCAAATAAATCGTATAGGATACGAAAATTGGACAACAAGATAGGGTACCTTTGTTTTAAATTGATTTTCCAATCTAAAGGTCTTCTTTCACCTAATTTACATCATATAATCCTTTCAATACATGAATTCTAGTCTCTCTAGATACTCATACACAAGAGAAGCATGCATATCATTTCATCATATATGCAAATATCCAATAATTACAACATTACATCATGATTACAAGTTTCAATTACAAATCATGAGACTTAGCTACAAAACACTATGATCAACTCCTTGGCTCCCATCAACAAAAGAGATACCAACGGGGATGAGCATAGGCTAAGTCCAACCAATTAAACATAGCATGCATATAACAAATGACTTTCATTTACAATCTTGTACATATGAACTACAAAATAGCATGCTTAATCAAATGACCCTAAGTCTTCCTATGACCATTTACTTCAAGTATGGCCACTTGCCATCAGAGGCTCCTGCAGCATCCTTTCCTGAAAGGGGGTCCCCAACAACACGGGGTGAGATATACGAATATATCCAGTAAACCAGGGGTCCTTGGAGCATCTCTCCACCCCATAGTTCAATAACAGTGTAATAGCAATGACAATAATAATGCAGCAAATACATATCCATGCAAGTGTAAACAACATCTCCAGGAGAAATCCCTCGGGCTCTCGAGCTGTCCTGAGGATACTCAGATGCAAATAGTCCTACTGGCCAGCTAAACTACCAAGTATGATTTACGCAACGTCATGCTACATACCAACATAGGGATACACCATCCTATGTCACACCAAAGCATGCAAATACATATAACGAAGCATTACACTATTTCATTGCATTTATATACAACAACACACCATTACCCGTTCAGGGCTTGGTGGAACAATAAAGGGAATTACACCCAAGGTCCGAAGGCTTACCTCAATGCTTCCAACTCAACCTTTTTTCTTCACCAACCTTCACAACACATATCAATCTCAAGGAGCTAACCGAGCTCCATAGCTTGCTCCAATGGTTGGTTACTCACGGTTGGTCCAAATGCCTTAATCCTAAGCATCACATGGACAATATCAACAATCAACCCAAACCAAACCATTGATTACACAAACAAGCCAAACAATAGTCAAATGCATAATCTTGTAATTTTTCCAACAAAATCATACGACTATTTAAGCTTATTTTCACCGATTAAATGCTATTCCTAGCATTTTTCTCAACATGCACTAGGCCTCAATCTTTCTAGAACATAGCCCATTTACTCAACTTTTCATAAACCCTAAACACTATTCATCATCTCCCTCAATCATGCATTTCTCATGAAAATAGAGTTCAAGGAGTAGAATCTTACCACCAATGGTTGCACAACCAAGGATTGGTTACTCCTCAAGCTTCCATGGAGGTAGAAGCTAACAAATCTCTCACTTTCTCCACATGGGTCGCAACTTTGGAAGGAAATATCTCAAACCACAACACTCCCCACCAAGACCCAAGCTAGGATAATGAAAGAGGGGAAGATTTGGAGTGGTTTAGGCTTTGGAATCACACAAAACCATCAACGATTGCACACTCTAGGGTTTTCTCCCCCTTCCTCCCTTCTTCTCCTTCCCTTTTCTTCTTCTTTCCTTTTCTTCTTCTTTCCCTTTTCTTTCTGCGCACGAGGGTTGGGGAAATAAGGGTGCCCTAAGTGGCTTCCCACTTAACACAGGTTAAGTGGGTATTAGTTCATCTATCTATTCAATTCCATAAATTACCAAACTTTACCCAACAGTCTGGAATATTTTTCTAGGAATATTTCTACTTCCATTTTTATATTTCGGGCACTTTTGTCTACACCCATTTATACCCCTTAATTTTCACAGAGTACACTTTTTACCTCAAAAGTGACCCCAATTAATTTTATAAGGGAATTTACTTATTTTTACTCACTAATACATGCTTAATTATCTAATCACATGTATTTTGCTAATTAATTATTTTGGGCTATTATAGTGCCCATCCGCGCCATGCTTCTGGATTTATGGACTTGCAGTGTGCTGCAACCCTGTAGAATTGCATTAACGGGCTTTTTATAATTTTCACTTTTTTTCCTGTAAAAATACAACTAAAAGATGAATATTATTGACATACAAAGAATCGACATAATTAGCAAATATGTATTTAAATTGCTCTCTTATGACTCAATTCTTTTAAATTTTATCACAGAAAAATCACACTTGCCAGAGGCACATCATGCACCGGTATCAATTATCCAAGTGTAATTCTGAGATAGTGTAGAGAAGGCAAAAGACTTACCAAGAATTCCTTCATAACCCGTATTAGCAGTAGAAGGGGAAGAAGATTCACCATCAGTGGTGGTGGCCAAGGTGCGGTTGAGGACCTTCCGACGGGGGCGTTTGGTGAAGTCCCACCTTCCGACGTGGTGCATGGGTGACCAAAGCAGAAGAATCCAGGGAAGGAGTAGGACGACCCATTATGAGACGCTGCTGAGCCTCTCTCCTAACAAACGCATAGGTGCGTTCAAGATCCAACTTTGGATCTTTTCGAAGAATTTCTCCAAGGACCGATTCAAACTCCGCATCCAAACCGCTGAGGAAGATGTGAACACGAAGCCTTGCCATGGACGAATGCAGATGAAGAACACCGGCGGCAGAAGCCTCCTGAGCAGACATGCGATGGTCGATTTCTTGAAAAATCGAAAGCAATTCATTGTAGTAGATGGATAAGGACCGACCATTTTGCTTGGTGTTGAAAGGTCTCTAGTTCAGATCAAACAAACACATTTCATCCGAACCTTCATAAAAGGTTCGAAGAGTAGCGTCCCAAATTTCATGAGCGGACTCCAGTCGAAGAAAGCGTTGCATCAACGAAGGAGACATAGATTCGATTAGCCATCTTTTCACCCTCTGACTTTCAGTGATCCAGGTGGGATCTGCAATGGGGGGTTTAGGTGCCTCACCGGTCAAGAAGCCGGATTTGTTGGGAGCAGCGATGCGCATCTCCATTAACTGCAACCATAGGGGATAGTTGGTGTCATCGAGAACCACCGTGATAGGAAAAGAGGTATTGTCTTGGTGGATGACAATGTTGTACGGAGGAGCGGTGGGGATAGGCGGCTGATTGTGGGTCTGTTGATGATCGGCGTTGTTTTCAGTGGCGGCGTCGGTGTGAGGGTTCTCCATTTAGGAAGAGAGGATCGAATTTGGGGAAAAAGACGACGAGTACGGGTATGGGTGGGATAAACGTAACAAGAAAAAAAAAAGGATTCGGATAAAGTGAGGCAGGTACGGGTTTGGTATGAGTGGGGTAAAAAAAAATTCCCAGGATCAGAACAATGCTGATACCGTGTCAAAACTCCAACACTAACATACTCAGATAGGCATAAGCAGAGATACTGAAATATTTTGTTTTCATTGATTCATTTCTTCTCCAGTTTGGAGATAAATTTATACATGTAAAGCATCCTAAAACTATGGAACTACTAACAATATTTTCAACAGTTTTCTACTAACCCAAATCAAATCAAATCAGAAAAGATCTATTTTATAAAATAGTAATTCAAATATTGTAACAACTTCTATATTCAATAAACATCTGCAACATTTGCTGCTTGTTCAGCTTCTCTTGGTCTGTCTAACAAGTAGTTCTCCAGCAACCTGAAAAGCTTCAGCAGTGTCTGGAAGTTGAATCTTCAAAATCTGGTTTGTCTTCTTCAATAATTTTGATTCCTTTTTTAAGGCCTTTGTCACTTGCCTTCCTGACCTCTGTTATCCCTTCCATTATAGAATCATGCTTAGCAACCAAGTCATTATATTTTTCATAAAGATCAGCATAGTACTCTATCATTCTAGCATGTCCCGTAATTGCTCTTTACGGAGCAGCATCCATCTTCGTTTTAATTCCTTCTCTAACCTTAGTTCTATCTCCAACCTCTTTACACACTGGCTGTAGGACTATAGATCAGCTCTAAGTTCATCAGTAAGACAAATCCACTCGCTTTCCATTTCTATCCACCTCTGTCTTTCATTATCTAGCTCTTCATCGCCATTATCATGAGAAAATATACCACTTTTTGCAGTTGTATGGATCTTGACATTAAGAATATCTAAGTTTTCGGTAGACTTTTTGACTGGCACATCACTGTGTAACTGCAGCTTGTTCCTTGGATTCTTCTCAATTGAATCAAAAGAGATGTCTCTTTTGGCTAACTCTTCCTGGACTTCTTTAATCTCACATTTTTCCTCTATAATATATGGTAAATGGCCATATGAGGAAGTGCCCCTCTGAAGCTGCGAATAACATAAAAAAAAACAAATTAGAGCAAATCTTCGAATGGATACACTTCATATTTATAAATTAAAATACCATCAATTGACCTTGTCTTCATCTTTTATTGAGTTGCACTTTTCATGCTGACCATACACATTAATGGAGTTCAGTTCTTCCTCTCCTTTCAATTTCTCCACCTACAAACAAACCCATACTGTTAATAAATGTAAAATCCATACCATAGACATGATTCAATAAGGCACAATATTAATATCAACTGATTTTGTTTCTCCATTCTAGCTGCTTGCTCCTTAAAAACATTCTAGCAAAAGGAAATGTAATTAAAAAGAAATTTATGGAAATTAAGTCAAAAAATACTTTTGGAACTTTATCTATCAGTCCATCATAATATCTTGCTCTTCCAACTCTTTCATTACAGGATTTCAAGTTATACTGGAACGCAGTTGTAACACTCCGTTCTAGAACCGGTTTGTTAAGATTACGTATGGCATTAAGCGCAATTACAATCACCAGATTGAACTAAAACACAGATAAATTTTTTGCTTTTTATTTATAAACGTTTTCGTTTAAAATCCATTCCGTAATTAAAACAATTTCCATAAGATGATCATAACTTAATCTACATGTGGAGTTATTATTGCAAGTCTTACTTAGACCAAACATTATTACCATGGTGTGCCAAGCAGTCCCCTTAGACCACCCAGGCTTAAAACTCAACTCCATTGTTCTTAAACACTATACGCATCCACTATTTATTTATTTAGGAAATTCCTATACTACCTTTATGGTCTCCATTTTTTCCAAATTATTATAGGATTCTTTATTAGCTACGCGTGGGTTCAAACCGCGCTCAAATCGAAGCACCATAGCTCAAGTTATGAAATTTCTAAGAAAGTTGGTGCTGAAATCCCCAGGACCCCACGCTCATAGCGTGAGTCTCACGCTAATAGCGTCAAACCTACTGACGGTTGGCGCTAATAGCGCGAACTTGACGCTAAGAGTGCCGCAGTTCTGGAGCAAACACCATGTAACGCCTGGCCGCTTGAAGAATCAATGACTATCCCCACATACTAACACGAGACATCTCAGTGTGCTTTTTCCTCACTCGCACACTTCATGGGAAAACTTCCAGGAGGTCACCCATCCCAGAATTGCTCCAAGTCAAGCACGCTTAACTATGGATTTCTTCCGTTCCGGGCTACCGAAAAGAATATGCATATTGTTAGTATAGGTAATATTAATTAATTCTTATAAGCTATCCCAAACTGTGCAGTCTCACACCTGCACAGTCTTCGGAATCCCTCTCTTTCGGGTGTCGATTCGATTCATTCATGCATGTAATCCCCCGCTGGAAGCCTGTCAGAAGCCGCTCCTTGTCCGTGCCTCTTTGCACCAGCGATCACTCTCCGCCCTCGTTAGCGCTCGGGATGTTACATAACTATAATAGCCCAACATGGATAATTAGTAAATTACATGTGATTAAATAATTAAGCATGTATTAGTGAGTAAAAATTAAGTATAGGGCTTAATTAAGTGAATTGGGGTCACTTTTGAGGTAAAAGTGTACTTAGTGAAAATTAAGGGGTATAAATGGGTGCAGGAAAAAGTACCCAAAATATAAAAATGGAAGTGGAAATATTCCTAGAAAAATATTGCAGACATTTGGGTAAAGTTTGATAGTGAATGGAGTTAAATAGATAGATGAGCTAATACCCACTTATCACCACTTAACTTATGTTAAGTGACAAAGCAAGCAAAAAACTCATCCCCCCCCCCAACACCGTCGAGCAACCAGAGAAGGAAGGAAGGAGAAGAGAAAAAGGGAGGAGACCCTAGAATCTCCAATCCTCAACGATTTTGAGTGATTCAAAAGCCTAAGCCACTCCAAATCTTCCTCTCTTTCATAATCAAAGCTTGGTTTTGAGTGGGAATCTTTATGGAGTGAGATTTCATCCCTAAAAATCTGACCCATATGTAAAGTTGGGGGATTTGTTGGCTTCTACCTCCATGAAAGCTTGAGGAACAAGTATTCCTTGTTGTGTGATCCATTGTGGTGAGTTTCCCACTCTCTTTCACACACAAATTCCTTGAGTTTTGCATGATTTAGGTCTTGATGAATAGTGTTTTAGGGTTTTGTTGATAATGTTAGTAGATTAGCTATATTCAAGGAAGAATGAGGCTTAGTGTATGTTGTGAAAGATGCTAAGAATATCGTTTAATCGGTGAATATGAGCTTAGATAGTCATATGGTTTTGTGTTGAAAATTACAAGATTATATACCTAATTATGGATTTTCTTGCATTAGTAATCAATGGTTTGCTTTGGTTGGATATTGATTATGTACATGTGATTGTCTAGGATTGAGGCAATTGGGCCAACCTTGAGTGACCAACCATTGGAGGAAGCTATGGAACTTGATTAGCTCATTGGAATAGGTAAGCTCATGATAATTGTTGGTGGAGAGTTATTGTTGTGTTGATGAATATACAAATATTTGTTTGCTTGTATGATTGATTTTGTGACACCTTGGTGTAGGTGTGTATTTTACAAGTTATAGTTTGAACTTAAAGTTGACTGGTTGTAGAACTTATTGGTGAAGAACAAAGGTTGGACTGAAGCTTTGAGGTAAGCCTTCGGACTTTGGGTGTAATTCCCTTTACTGTTCCACCAGCCTTGAATGGGTAATGGTTGAGTTGGTGTATATAAATGCAATGAAATAGTTTAATGCTTTGTTATACGTATGTGTATGCTTTGGTGTGGCATAGGATGGTGTTTCCCTATGTTGGTATGTTGCATGAAGACGCGTAATTCATACTTGGTAGTTTAGCTAGCCAGTAGGACTATTTGCATCTGAGTATCCTTAGAACAGCAAGAGCTCGAGGGATTTCTCCTGGAGATGTTTGTTTACACACTGCATGGATATGTATTTACTGCATTATTTATTGTTATTGCTATTACACTGTGATTGAACTGTGGGGTGGAGAGATGCTCCAAGGACCCCTGGTTTACTATGATATATTCGTATATCTCACCCCGTTTTGCGGGACCCCCTTTCAGGTAAGGATGCTGCAGGAGCCTCCGGTGTCAAGTGGCCACACTTGGATTAATAGATGCATGAAGATGTTGCATTTTTTTGGGATTTTACATGACATGTAGTAGTACCATGTATAGGATTTACATTTGAAAGCCAATTGTTATATGTATGTCATTTTCTATTTTAATGGACTTAGCCTATGCTCATCTATTTTGGGTATCTCTTTTGTTGATGGGAGACAAGGGATTGATCATAGTGTTTTGTAGTCAAGTCCCATGAATTGTAATTAAGACATGTTGCAATGATGTAATGTTGTAATTATTGGAGATATGTACATATGATGAAATGGTATGCATGTTTCTCTTAGTGTATGAGTACCTTGAGAGACTAGAATCATGTATTGAAAGGATGATATGATGTCAATTAGGTGAAAGAAGTCCTCTAGGTTGAAAATCCATGTAAAAATAAAGATATCATGTCTTGTTGTCCATTTTTCATATCCTATATGGTGGATTTGGACCCTTATGTCTGAATGGAAGTGGTAGATCTTTTTCTTAGCTTTGCAACGAGGTCATAATTGCGTCAACCGGACGAGTATAACTCCAGTTATAAGTAAAATACTAAGGCTTGGTGTAATCTTAAGAACCTGGCGCACTTTGCACCGTTGTTAGCACAAACCGCGCCAAGACACAGTGGTAAAACACCATCTGGTGCCCTTGGCGCCAACCTTGGCGCACCTAGCGCCATAATGCTCTGAAGCTTCTGTTTCGCGGTGCACATCGCGCCAGAGTTGCAAATCGTGCCGGGACCAGCAGGACTCGCGTCGTTTCACAGAAAATTCATAACTTGGGCTACGGTGCTCTGATTTGAGCGCTGTTTGAACCTACGCGTAGATAGCGAAGAGATATATAACATATTGGAATATGAGAATCATATAAGTAATATAAAATTTATTAGGTGACTAAAAAGTGGAGGTGTTTAGTGTTGAACAACAACAAAAATGAGTTTTTAGCCTTGATGGTCTAGGGGGACTACATGGCACACTATGGGAGCCACGTATGTTCTAAATAAAACTTACAAAAAGGAATTCCACATATAGTTAAGTTATGATCATATTATTCAATTGTTTTAATTACGGAATTGGTTTTAAACAAAAACGTTCATGAATTAAAAAGGAAAAAGTTTATCCATATTTTAATTCAATCTTTTGATTGTAACTGCGCTTAATGTCGTACGCAATGCTAACAAACCGGTTCTAGAATAGGGTGTTACATTTTATGGTATCAGAGCTGTTTCTTAGGGAAACTTATGGATTAATGTTATGTCTGCTTGGTGTTTAATGATTTATAGTTGTTTTGGTACTCTTTATGATTATTGCATTTGTGATCACTGAGTATGAGCCTGATCAACTCATTTCTTTGTGTAACATATGTAGTGTCATGATGAGGAACTGGAATAATGCTGAACCATTAAATGCCAATGCCCAACCAGAACCTGTATTGGCTGCGTTAGTTAGGCCCCAAAGTGGTCGAGGGACAACAGGTGCACAATATGATTCTGTGGCTGAAACTCTTGCTGCTGTGCAGAGAGAGTTGACTATTAGTCAGCAGGCCAATGAAAAATTGATGAAAACAAATGAGGACACGCGGAATGCTATGGCCACGATGATGAACGAGCTGAGGACATTGAGGGGTGTTAGACCTGAGAACCGATAACCCTCTCCTCCTAAGCTACCATTGCCTTTACTGACCACCACATTCAGATTTCTGAAGTTTTCAGTCAACTAATATTCTTCAATCATCATATTTGCAATCACAACAGATTTCCTGCTCAAGGCATCCGCTACAACACTAGCCTTACCCGGATCATATTTTAGTTCAAATTCAAAGTCCTTTAGGAACTTCATCCATCTTATTTGCCTCATGTTCAACTCTTTCTGGTCAAATAGACACTTCAGACTTTTGTGATCGCTATACACTAAGAAATTAGCACCATATATAAAGTGTTGCCATATTTTCAGGGCAAACACTATGGCTGCTAGCTCTAAATCACGCGTAGGGTGATTCTCCTCATGTGGTTTCAACTGCCTAGAAGCATATGCAACAACTCTCCTATCTTGCATCAGAACACATCCCAAACCTTTCCCTGAGGCATCATAATAGACCTCGAAAGTACACTCAGGATCAGGAAGGGTCAATATTGGAGCGGTCGTCAACTTTTCTTTTAGTGCATGAAAACAATCTTCATACTCCTGAGTCCACACGAATGGGATCTCCTTTCTAGTCAAGTGGGTCATTCGTAAAACCATTGTAGAAAATCCCTCAACAAATCTTCGGTAATAACCGGCTAGTCCCATAAAACTTCAGACTTCGGAAACAGTCTTAGGCCTTTCCCAATCCACCACAGCCTCTATTTTACTAGGGTCTACTGCCACACCATCAGCAGATATGACATAACCCAAAAACTAAACCTTTGACAACCAGAATTCACACTTGGAAAACTTAGCATACAATTGATTATCCTTCAACAATTGTAGAACAATCCTAAGGTGGTTTTCGTGCTCCTTGTTATTCTTAGAATATATCATAATATCATCTATGAAAACAACCATAAATTGATCCAAATATGGCTTGAACAAATGATTCATATAATCCATAAACACTGCCGGAGCATTAGTGAGACCAAAAGGAATTACATGGTACTCATAATGTCCGCATCTAGACCTGAATGCAGTCTTCGGAATATCATCCGATTTAACTCGGATCTGATGATAACATGACCTCAAATCAATTTTTGAGAAGACACAAGCAACACTCAACTGATCAAGCAAATCATCTATGCGAGGGAGAGGATACTTGTTCTTTACAGTCACTTTATTTAATTTCCTGTAGTCAGTCACAAGTCTCATGGTTCCATCATTCTTCTTGACAAATAATACTAGTGCTCCCCACGGGGATACAATAAGTCAGATAAACTGCTTAGCCAACAAGTCCATAATATGTTTCTTCAATTCAGCCAAATCCAAAGGAGACATCCGATATGGAGCTATAGAAATAGGTCCCACACCAGGAAATAATTCAATAGAGAACTCTATTTCTCTCTCTGGTGGAAGATTTGGAATCTCATCCAGAAATACATCCATGAATCCATTTACAATTGGGATATCTGTAATCTTATCCTGAGTACTACTTCTCACTAATCTTCCCAACCATATATAGCCTAATGCTCCCCCCTCCAAGGCTCGTCTAGCCTGATATATTGATATACAAGGAGAGGAACTAGTAGCCGACTCCTCAGATAACATCACTAGTTTCTTACCACAACAGTCAATCACCGCACAATTTTTAGAAAGCCAGTCCATACCCAAGATGACTTGAAGACTAACCATGGGAATACAGGTGAAGTCAATTACTTAGTCTCGACCCTCATACTTAAATTCAACATCCTTGCATATATCCGAAGTACTATATTTTTCTACCGTAGCTGTAATTACTTTCATAGGAGGAGACATTTCATACATTGGCAAATTCAATCCCACAGCCATAAAATCATATATGCAAGAATGAGTAGCCCCTATATCAAATAACACATATATATCAAAACCATTAATATAGATCGTACCTTTTACCAAATTAGGCGCTTTATCCGCCTGCTGCTAAGTTATAACATAAACCCGTCCCACAGTCTGAGACTCAGGGACAACTGGACTAGGAACCATCTGAAGAGGTGCAACCCTGACATCTCTCTGAGAACAGTCTCTGGAGTAGTGGCCAGTCTTGCCACATTTATAACAAATCACCTGTCCCGCGGCACACGGTCCTCTATGCTCCTTACCACAACCGATACACTTAGGGATCAGTGGTCTCTAAGAAGAACCAGTTTTCTTGGATTTATTACCTGACTATTTCACCCCGCATATTCTTATTTTTATCATCAGATTTCTTGTTCTTCCAGTAATTCGAACCACTGAACTTCTTGGAATCAGACTCTTTAGAATTTCTGTTATTTCGCCTCCTGTGAATATCCTCAACAACACTGCATTGATTAATTAAGGTGGGAAAATCTCTGGAACCACAACTTGCAAGACTTTCTGCAATTCTATCATTTAACCCGCTTTGAAATTTTGCAGCTAAAGACTCTGAATCTGGCATAGCTCTCCTGAAGTGAGCATACTTAGCCAACTGGT